>JAVFBW010137636.1:0-13198 GCA_034783835.1 Mopalia ciliata
CTTGTGTCTAAGTGGAGTACTGTGCCAATGGTTTAACCATTGTGCAGTTCTTATGTCTAAGTGGAGTACTGTGCCAATGGTTTAACCATTGCGCAGTTATTATGTCTATGTGGAGTACTGTGCCAATGGTTTAATCATTGCGCAGTTCATATGTCTAAGTGGAGTACTGTGCCAATGGTTTAACCATTGCGCAGTTCTTATGTCTAAGTGGAGTACTGTGCCAATAGTATAACCATTGCGCAGTTCATATGTCTAAGTGGAGTACTGTGCCAATAGTTTAACCATTGTGCAGTCCATATGTCTATGTGGAGTACTGTGCCAATGGTTTAACCATTGCGCAGTTCATATGTCTAAGTGCCAATAGTTTAAGCATTGCGCAGTTCTTATGTCTATGTGGAGTACTGTGCCAATGGTTTAACCATTGTACAGTCCATATGTTTATATGGAGTACTGTGCCTTAATGGTTTAACCATTGCGCAGTTTTATTCCTCAGTTATGTCGTATAAGACCACCAGGGATCCAGGAGAACGCCCGAGGAACTCCTGCTGGTAAACCTTAAAAATCGGAATATATGCTGTTATTTAACAGTGCTACAATAAATAAGGTTCAGAAGAATAACCAGCTGCAGAACAAACTTCTCGAAAACAATTGTCAAAGTGAGTCCACCTAACTCTTGGTGTGGTTGATTGGATTGGTGTCCAGGATTGAACTCTATGGTACTTCTTTTATATAACGAAGGTGCACTCCAACAGTAAATCGCCAAACTATTACAACTTTACAAGTGAAACAATTTATGTCTTGGAAAATATTGTGCTTGATCCATACTGCTGAAGCGAAATTGTATCACATTACTTTATTCACAAGTTTTGTACAGATTATGAATAATATATTACATGGTCAAGGTCACTAAACTACTCGGGCACAGCGTTTTGCAGTGACCCAAGTAACAGTTAGCCTCTCGCTTAACTCTTACACCCCTCAAGCCGGCTAAGAACAATGCAACACATCTTAATCACTAGATTTTTTTGGTATGTATTGGGCAAAATATTACTTCATCGCATATTTTTTGTTGAAAGCATGCAACTGTTGACTTTTTGTTTTGAGAAATACCATTTTATACTTACAATAAGCAGAATCCCTAAAAGCACTCTCGATGCAATAAACAGCCATATATTGGGAACGAAAGCTGTAGCCAAGGCAACTATAGCGAACCCCGCGTGAGAATAGAGAACAATGCGTCTTCTTCCAAATCTGTCAGACAGTTGTGGGAATACTAGAGCTCCTGCTATCAGTCCAATATTCATAGCACTTTGAGACGTATCAGGCAGGAAAGATTCTCCACAGACTAAGTCCCACTGTAAGATGTGAAGGGAAGAGTAAAAATGAAAAAGTATATCGAGTACAACCAAATAAGTGTATAACGCTAGTAACTAAGGGCTTAAACGATAGTTTTTGTTTTACTATCTTTTGAACAAAGCTGACATGCATTATCAGAGGCAAAACGTCAGAGACACACGGACTTAATAACCCCAAACAAACAGCAATCGTTCCCAAATTTTATATGACTAACATTTTCGAAACTCAAGTTAAAGATTGCAATGAACCATTACGACAAAGTTAGGCACAACTAGTGTGCAAATATGGTGCTTAGTTTCAATTTGCAACAGAAAAACACTTGGCCTGAAAAACCAAACTGTACTCTCCACAAACTTATCCATGTCGGTGCTCTGCGTGATGCGATAACGTATACAACGCATGTTCCCTACCGGATTTAAAAAAAAAAATATGCCAGATCAGTAATGTCGTCTTTCTGTTTCTGTCTTTATAACCCTTCAACGGTGTATTATAATAACCAGTTAATTTTTCGTATTCTTCAATAAAAATGCTCAATCTCCAAAAAAATCCCAATGCTGCAGCTGGCTTGCCATGTTTTTTTAAAAATCATGTGACAAATCGATGCCACATATATTCGTGTTTGATTGGTAAACTTAACATATAGGACACAGCAAATGTTGGAAGCTGCTGGGAAATAGATGCCAGCACCAACACCGTTCGAGAACATGTTTGATGTTGGATGACACGGTCTACAAGGTCAAACAAATGTCTTCCCAACATGAGCCAACAGAAGTTGGTCCTTGTTGTCCAACAAAATTTGATCGTATAGACGGGCCTTTATACAACGCATGCCTTTCACAATCCCAGCTTTCAATGCAAACTACATCAGTTTTAAATATATATCATTTAGAATCTCGGCATTTTGACACATACGCATTGTGTGATATAACTTTCATTTGACAGTTGTAAACAGCCTTCGTATTTAGTTTTCACAAACAAAACATTAGAAAGTACTTACAACTCCTAACTCAACCTGTCTTTATTGGAATGTAAAATCATGGGTCCATCTAATTTTAGGAAGCAGCATTGTTACATAAAGCACAATTCTTCATACATAACGCGTAAAGATAGTCGTATCTTACCTCGCTTACGATTGAACTTGGTTTTGGTGTACTATAAACGTAACCATATCTACAGGGTTCTGATCTGTTCGATGTTAAGTTAAATAGCGAGCATTGGTTGTCAAAGACGATATCTGTTGTCCTGTTTCCAGGTGTATTGTTTACAGGTTTTACACAGGTAAAGTCTGGGACAAAACCTAAAATAGATATGAGAGCCTAGAGTATAACATGGTTTGCCGAAGAAATTCAACTGCCAAATTGATATGATCCCATTTTACAAACAAAACTTAAAATAGGGAACGAAAAAATCATTAAATAAAAAATAAGAACAAAAATACCTGTGATATAAAGGCTTAATGTAGCTACTTTCAGTTCTTAATAGCACAACAAGAGCAAAAATGGTTCTTTTGACATAAAATACATGGAACAGTTGCTGTGGGGATTCCATACAGGAACAGCCGGTCAGCCTTCGAGGGTGATTGCAGTATCCACATTGGAAAAGGACACATTCATAGATATATTAAAGGAAAAGCAAATTGTATAATGGACGCCTTACGTCAAAATAGTAAATATGGTTTGATCAACACCCGGACTAGACATTATAAACCTCATTGGAGCTGCAGGTTTTGTTGAAGTTATTTATCAGTGCAATGGATTCAAAAGTCATAAATACAAGGACTCACTTACCGATTAGCACAATGCTAAATAAATTATTTGTCCAAGCTAAGTGAAAAAGGAAAAGCCAAATACATTGACCAATCTGCCATCTTCCAATTCCAATAAGACTAATGATGCCTTGTACTTCATTGTCATATCCACCCATCTTTACTATACTACCAGAGACACAAGTGAACCACAACCTCGCGGTGAAAGTTTTATGCCACCATATGACATGTTATGAAATAACCTTTGCAGTTTTGTTTAAATATTATCATGTTGGGTATCCCTTGATTAGGGATGGGAATTGCATTGTATGTAATATCGCCTAACTGTGTATATGAGTAAATAGGTGTGACATATCCGGTATCATTTCGCGATGTTTTATAAATAATGTTAACCTACTGCGATGACACTGTAGCATAGACATTATATTAATGACCTTGGCACTATATCAAAGATCTGTTAGGTATTATTTGACGTAAATGTCAGCGTTATTCGACCTGCAGTTAAGCCAAATTGTAACTTGGAGTTTTGTTGCAATAACGTTAACTGTGTAGCATTTATTAACTATGCATGTGCATTCCCTATGTGAAATATATAAATATGTTTTTCTGGACTTTTAAAACAACGAAAACAATTTGAAGGTGGGGAAACTCTCATTCTATCTATATACATGCTAATACGCATTGACAACTGTCAAATTAGCTGATTTTATGTATATTGGGCCTGGATAAGACCCAGCTTCATATCCCTGTATATTGTTATCCCAGATATAACACAGAGTTTTAATAATGTGCTTGTATAGTCAACATGATTGAAAACATAAATACATACTTTATTTTTTTTTTCTGCTCCATCCATGCGAATGATTTGAGCCATGATTACATTTTTAGATTTGTATTGAATAAAATAACGCAAAGATTTGTATGGTTAAAGATTGTGTAAGATATGTTAAGCTGGTAGTAGAATTTCCACTGACAAGCCTAACATAATATAATCATGTAACTACTCCAAAGAAAGATTATTTTTTTGTTCCCTATTTTAAGTTTTGTTTATAAAATGGGATCATATCAATTTGGCAGTTGAATTTCTTTGGCAAACCATGTTATACTCTAGGCTCTCATATCTATTTTAGGTTTTGTCCCAGACTTTACTTGTGTAAAACCTGTTAACAATACACCTGGAAATAGGACAACAGATATCGTATTTGACAACCAATGCTAGATATTTAACTTAACATCGAACAGATCAGAACCCTGTAGGCATGGTTACGTTTATAGTACACCAAAACCAGGTTCAATTGTAAGCGAGGTAAGATAGGACCGTCATTACACGTTATGTATGAAGAATTGTGCTTTATGTAACAATGCTGCTTCCTAAAATTAGACGGACCTGTGATTTTACATTCCAATAAAGACAGGTTGAGTTAGGAGTTGTAAGTACTTTCTATTGTTTTGTTGGTGAAAACTAAATACGAAGGCTGTTTACAACTGTCAAAATAAAGTTAGATAACATAACGCGTGTGTGTCAAAATGCCGAGATTCTAAAGGATATATAGCTAAAACTGATATAGTTTGTATTGAAAGTTAGGCTCATGTTGCAAGGCATTTGTTTGACCTTGTAGACTGTATCATCCAACATCGTCAAACATGTTGAATGGTGTTGGTGCTGGCATCTATTTTCCAAGAGCGTCCAACATTTGCTGTGTCCTACTTGTTAAGTTCACCAATCAAACACGAATATATGTTTCGGTTTATTAGCAAACCATCATCAGTAGTGAACTAAAATACTCCTGATGATGGTTTGATAATAAACCGAAATATTGAGTCAATATGAACTTTATGTCTTTCTTTGGAGTAGTCACCTTACTCTATTATGTTAAGCTGGGTTTACCAGGTTTGAACTTAACTGAGGACAGTACGAGAGACGCAATAAAAGGCATACATATATTATGTTTGCTAATTGACTAGATCTATATATTGAACAAACATCCTAAAATAACAAAAAATACTGGCTATAATGACAATTGTACTGAAAAGATTGACAGACACTAGGACTGGAATGAGGAATGTACTGACTAGATTGAGAAACAAACAAACGACGAAAATGACAAATTCAGTCAGTTTACCTCAATATTGTCGAATTTGATAACAGTGACTAGACCAACAAATATGATATCTACTGTGAAATTGAGACGACTTTATGATGCACAAACGAACTAAGCAAGGAAGTATAAGGATAAGAAACAAGCAATAGGTAATTAGACCTCCAAACATTCAGACAAAACGTGGTGGGACACTTTTAATTAACTGCTAAAACCATACATGTACGTCTACTGCTGCTGACGAAACACAATGCGCTGTTTACGATTATTGTGACAATAGAATTAGAAAAATAGGTATTGTGTCCTCCACTTATAGACGGCCACACACAACCGTTTAATGAACGTTAAAACGTTCAAAATATTTATTCACAAGAACTCAATGTGGCAAATGTCACATTGCGAGAAGACGTTTAACGATTGGATCTGCCCCTCTTTTGTTGATTCTGTAATTTTTTTCAATCGATCTGTGTATATACTGATCAGAACTTACTGTTACCGTTAACATACCTAAATGTTAGTTATCAGTATGTTGTCAATACTTTTTAAATAATTGTGACATTCGTTCGATCTGTCAGGATGGCCATCAAAACTTCTTCATTAAAAATATCTTTTCTGTTGATCTCTTGTGAAATTTAAATTGCCATATAAAAGCCACTAGATCTGACGCCACATAAAATACTAACACAAAATACATAACTTCGTAAAGGTTTCAATTCCGGTATTTTTATTCTCTGTTTACAATATTTTTTCTTAAAGTCATTTCGAAGGAGCGTATTAGTGTTATCTCCCTTAAGCAGTCCATATTCCTCAGCATTTATGATGTATCCTTCAGTTGTTCAAATAAATCTGTGACAAACAATGCTGGAATCATATTTACTTTTATACAGTAATGTGGTTTATGTTCTCTTTGCATAACGTGTCCCCTTGCAGGTATGCACCCAATGTTTACCTTTTTGTATTATATATATATGACCCCGTATTTAACCGAGAACACGCATGGATCACATGGTATAATCATGTCAAATGTGAATTTATTGAACGTTTGTGAATTGACACCCAAGGGACAATCCATAGAGAATCATCATAATTGCATAATTAGTGTTATGTTTAACTGTCTAGGTTATAAAGCTGGGTCTAGGATTGCAGGGTTACCATGTGTCAATCAAACCCCTTCTACATGCATGCCAAAATGTATTGACAACTATATTCTCAGTGTATCCACTTCTGATGTACTCCTGTATTGCATTGTTGTATCCAACATGCGGGTTGATCATGTTCCAAATACAAATCAAGGTTTGTTAACAATACAAATCATGTTGTAAACCCAATAAAATCGTTGGGTAGATCAAGTAAAGATTGTGGGGTATACCCAATAAAATCGTGAGGTAGACCCCATATAAAACGTTATACCCTGTATTAAATATGGGGTATTGTGGATTCAGACTCCTAGTTAATCTTTACCGCACTTAAAAGGTGGGGTACTGTGGATCCTGGGAGTTTTCCCTTTCTATTTCCTTGTTATTCCATCGTCTATAGTTTATTTGATTGGAGGTAGGATCTGAAAGAATTTGTCTCTCATGGGGACTGAGAAAAAGCATTGGAGTCAGCGTCAACGAAATTTTAGTGCCCTCTATTGGTGGACATCGACCAGTCATCGACACGTTAACAAGGCTACTGTTTACAACAGCTCAACCGTTAAATATATTAATATTTATGTGAATAAATATTTCTATTCATTGACCGCTTGTGATAGATATATATGGGAGTTATCTAGAACATAAGATGATTTTTCGATTTTAATTGATCTACATCCCTGTGCCAGTGGGATTGCTTTTAGAAATATATCTGGCTTATATATACTAGATATAATAGTAAGGGCACCTGTCCTTTATATAATAACCTCTTCCTAATTTTGTTTTTCCCTAACAGTACATGGTAGACTGTACTAAGATCCCAACTTTGCCCACGATATCATTCGTATTGGGTGGTAAACCCTTTACTCTTGAAGGCAAGGACTACGTTCTGAGGGTAAGTCAAACTATTCCAAATTTGATCAGTTCAGCACATTATGTTCCACCAATCTAGTCATTGTGATAAATATTCTAACAGTGAATTTTCTTTAAGGAAAGGACAGGTAACAGAACCTTGTTTAACTCCCTGTGAATTGTTTAACCCTGTTATGTTGTCCCCCTCCTTGCACATAACCTGCCCTATTTTATCAATATTTATTAATAAAGAATGTTTTGCCATGAAGGTAAGATGGCTGGAAACCTGGATATTCAATAGCCATCAGATTTATTCAGATTTAATACTGTAGGCTATCCAGGCTGACCAAAGGGTATCCTGAAACTGGGATAGTCAAAAAGATATTAGATTCTGCACTTGGCATATCTTTATTGTTCTGAAAGCTCCCCTGTTGTCCTTGAGTTAAATGGTTTGACTTGGTTCGGAGTTTTACAACTTATAATTGGTGGAAAAGCTTCATGTCCTTCAGGTTTGACATGCTTGTAACACTTTGTATTTTAGATCAGTAAGCTGGGAGAGACGATATGTTTAAGTGGTTTTATCGGGCTGGATATCCCCCCTCCAGCTGGTCCACTGTGGATTCTCGGTGATGTGTTCATTGGACGATTCTACACAGAGTTCGATGTGGGAAATGCTAAAGTGGGATTCGCCAATGTTCCAAATGCTACATATGTTCACCAATAAATTATCTGTGCTTTATTTTATTTTTTTATTTTTTCGGATAGTTTTGTTTCTATTTTTCATGACAATGAATATTTGGGTCTGATGTGTCTTTAACGCAGTTTCAATTTAATGTTACAAGTATAGACCACTTCCAATTTACCTTCCACTTCTTACATCAATAACAAAATGCATAAAAACCCAAATGCTGATTTAGTGAATAATAGGTTAAGGAATTTTTAAAATGTGGTTTCTCACCCAAAACTAACTTTTCTATAAGGTCCCAGATGAGTCGATGATGGATTTTATATAAAATGCGGCTAAAATTGCTCTACAGTGATTATCAATCAAAAGGATTGAACTTAAATTTATAGGTTTATCATTCTATAGTTGATTAATACCTTTGTGATCTGAGGATTTAATATCTCAATTTACCGAAACAGTTTGTCTTCTAATATATTTAAATCAAGAGAATTATAGGAAGTGTAGCAAGGCTTGATCATATTCTCTCAGCTCTTGTTGGTTTAATCAACCATATCACTATGCTGGCAGATATCTCCTTAAAAGAGTTACAATGGATTTCAAGACTTGTGGGCATTAATATTAATCAAATTCAAACTGTGCTATGTCCTGAATAATTTTTGATGATTTTTAGGATCTCTAAGCATCTCCTTTATTTTCCATCCAATTGCAACAAGGGTGTTTGTTAATTAAAACTGATGAATTATTTCATGCTCCAGAGAAACTCCCAGAGACAAGTTTCTAAATCTTAATCCCGAGTGGTCCTATACATATTTATCATTCACTTTGTCATTTCATGTCATGCTATATTTTTAGTCCAATATGCATCCGGTAGTCACAAACTTTAAGGAATAACCTGGTAGATCTGTGATCACACCTTATATAGAAGCCTTCTCGCAGTAGATGTTTATGCTGATCTCATATTTGTAATTGACCCCTCTGTTTCCTACCAACCACCCTATGTTGTTCCCTTGTTTTGACCCATCTCAACATTCCTTTGTAAAGTTAATGTTATAAAAGAACATTGTGAATGTAACCCTATTGCTTGCTGTTTTCTTTGTACATATATATCATAACTGAAATTAGCTGTATGTATATTTGGTCACCTTAAATACACAGGTGTTGTCATTCTAAGAATATAGACTAACATGTGGCTCGATGTTAAGGAAATAAAATTCCCAGATGTCCAGCAAACCAGAAGTTATCAGTCAGAATTCTTCTATTTGTGTACCATAAAACACACTATGTGGAATTTCCTAAAAAAAAATTGATCAGAATGATTCATTGGTACACATTGTGCGAAAATTTATTTTCACATTATGGGCGAATGAAACTGTAGGGTTAACATAGATCCAGGTATGGTCAATGCAGACTTAAGCTTTATTGACAGATTAACACCAGGTGTTAGTGTGAAAGGGACATATTTTGAGATCTTTCTTTATTGTTTGTTTAGTGCGAGTGGCCTCAAGGGTGGTCTTAAGTACCCAAAGTTAGCTTGAAGCATAATTCAATTTGTTGATAGCTTTAAAAAAAAAAAATTTCATTGATTCGTAGCTGTAGAACTCCATTACATACATGTTGTCCTGGTGTATTTATACTGTTGTAAAATGTCTGATGACTACCATATAATTTAAGGCATATAACTACCTAACATAGTTCTGGTTTGTACACGAGCAATGTCCTGGAGATAAGACAGCGATGGTTTCAATAATAAAATGTTGTGTGTATATGAAATGTAAACTGAAATTTTTCAATAAATCGGACATAGAAAAGTGCTTTAAATTCCAACATGCTGGTCTTGTGTTATTGTGATGGCAGAGTCTGTACCTCTTAATAGTCTGTATTTCTAGTATCATCTAGCCATATAAGTTAAGTTTGTTAATCGTTCAAGTGGTTTTCACTCCCTCTGGCTAAGGGCAGTTTATTTAAAGAGTAACCGTACTGTACTTGCTTGGCACTAGAGGAAAATTAACTTTCACACATTATGGACACGCCCCGTGAGGGAGAGGGTTGGCCAGTCCTGCAAAATACTCCCTTGGCTTACTCCGTCGATCATAAGAGGCGAGAAAAGAAGAGCTTTCTGTTGCCCTGGTGTTCTCAGAGCTAAAGGGAAACAGGAAGCTGATCTGTTCGTACGTTTTATTTTTGTCTCGGTCGTCATATAAGTGAAATACCCTTGAGTACGACGTTAAACACAAATCAAACAAACAAACATTATACACTGAAACCATTCATTAGTATTTTACCTGCTTGCAATATTTCTTATTTGACGATTTTCAATCTTATGATTGCAAAGGGAGATAATTTATGCGTGTCAACTCGGTCGAGAACTCTAATAAAACTTTATTTAAACGTCAGAAAAGAAAGGAGGAGTTTGATTATTGCGAATTTTCTATCAAAAAAAAAATCAGGGAAAAATCGGATATGTTTTGAGAGGCCGGCCATAGCGGCGGATCAATTTCAACCTTCACCATGGGTTGAGATAGGCAGTATGTAGGGCTAAGACGAAGGAATTAGCCCTATTCATTGTGCTTGATGGTAACGGTCTTCAGCCGGTAAGAGTAGTAAATTTGAGTTCACGACTTGGCTGTTAAAAGGTGTAGTTATATTTAACATACTCTGCTGTATTTTCTGCCCCGTGGGGAAAGCGGGTTGGCCAGTCCTGCAGAATACTCCCTCGGTCGATCGTAAGAGGCGAGGAAAGAGGAGCTTTCTGTTGCCCTGGTGTTCTTAGAGGTACAGAAAACTGATCTGTTTGTACGTTTTATTTTGTATCCGCCGTCATTTAAGTGAAATACCCTTGAGTACGACGTTAAACACCAATCAAACAAGCTGTATTTTCTAAATGAACCAGGAACAAAATCCTCTACTCTATAACACTCTACTCTATTGTTATGCTTTCAGAAATGTTTAATGCCAAACTAATTATCGCTGAATTTATTTTGTAGAAATGCTGATAACCCTTTCTCTATTTACTCTCCACACTATTTACTTCACTCCCATATAAAGACAAACCTGCCCTCCATCTCCTGTCCTAATGTTTATCTACTATAACATCAGCTATTGCCCGAAACCCGTTTTCTCCAATTCATTAAGTTTCCGTCTAATCTGCGGACACATTGCATTTAAGTTTTTAAAAGAAACAAACATTTTCTTTAGTTTGATGCTTTTTTTTCAATGCTTATGTTATACTTACCGCAGTAAATCAAGAAGGAACAGTATAGCTGATCGATTTTATGATGTCATTTTATTTCTTTTTGTAATTACCTTATACGTTTGATGCTGCTGGCACCAAAAATGGTTTCTTTCACCTATTTGGCTTTGCACGCCGTAATGCTGTGGTACTTACTAACCTTAAGTAAATTGTTACACCCCAATCAAAAACATAGCTAATAGTTAATTCGTTGCTGTTTAAATCTCTCGCACCTAACCAACTGCAGGACACCGATCTGTGTGAGATGTCTTTGTATTACGCCCTGTGAGGATCTAGTATCTGTCGTGCCTTTGTTTGCTGTTAGTGGTGTCAAAGGTTTTCCTGGACCCATTGAACAGTCACGCCGTCGTAAAAGTGAAACAACCTTAAGTAAATGTCACACCCCTGCTAGTTCACTTGTTTAATATTTAAATAATATGCATGTGACGGGTGGTCAATACGCAGTGAAAATCCCAGTCGAAAGTAGATTCAATTGATTAGTAGTCCGATGACGATGGATCGATTGTACACCATTCTTTCGCTGGAGATTTTTAAAAGCCAGTTGACTTCTCTTTGACCATAATTATGTGTATATCGCCAGTGTAGTGGAGGGTGATTACCTTAATCATCCATTGGGTTAACAGGCCGTATATGAATGAAATATTCTAGGAATGGCGTAAAACTGCCAGTGCAGAAATCGATCCGAATAAAAAATGATTATGCTATTATATAGGTGAATAACCGAGGAACGACGATATGTCTGAGTGGTTTCAGTGGAATCGACATCCCACCCCCAGCTGGCCCTCTTTGGATTCTTGGAGATGTTTTCATTGGTCGATTCTACAGTGAGTTTGATGTTGGAAATAACAGACTCGGATTCGCCACCACAGTTTAATTGTGTGTTTTTCCAAATTTTTATAAGTGCTGTATTTGTGATTTGTAAAAAAAAAGTAACGTTGATGTTGACGAAAATAAAAAAAAATCCACATTAATATTGTCAAATATGTTTTTTATTGTATATTTCTAAAAATGAATCACACTGAACTATGTATATGTCGAATAATTAAAACCGATGACTCCTCTCGTTCTGGATTAACGTCGAAAGAAGGGTTGCTGAATAGATGTTCATCAATAATTATGTGTTACTTACATAAATCCCTAGAAAAATACTTGGTATAGAACATATGTGACAAACACAATTTAGAACAACATCAACCGCAAACGGACCTCGACCGATGAGTATGTCCACAAAGGAGAATGGGAGTGACGAGGTTTCTGACACAGCGGGAAGTTTCTCCTTAACCAGTTCATAATGAATTGATTGTTCACAAACATAAACACGTTAAGCTTCCTCCTATATAGCACAATGAATAGGGCTAATTCCTCCGTCTTGGTCCGCCTATCTCAACCTGTGGTGAAAGTTGGAAATTGATCCGCCGGCCTCTCAAAACATATCTTATTTTTTTTTTATTTTATTTTTTTTTTAAATACGCTGATAACAATGACCTGTATTTTAACTACCTGTAATATTTCTGTTCGGACGGTTTTCAATTTTAATTTTTCAAAGGTAGATCTCTTAGTAAAGCGTCGAATCCGACGAGAAACTTATAAGTCCGGAAACAAAGGAGCTAGGTTATTATGACTTGTATACAAAAAAAAATCAGATATTTTTGAGAGACCGGCGATAGCGGCGAATCAATTTTCAGCCTTCACCATGGGTTGAGATAGGCAGGACGTAGGGCGAAAACGGAGGATTGGCCTTATTCATTGGACTCTCACATATAAAATGTGACCGAATGTTTAGTATATCAAATGTTGTTGGACAGTTCTTATTGAACCCGTATAATAGCCGAACATATTTTGCATTCACAAATCTGTCCATAGACCTCGATTAATTTTATAGAAGTCGTAGTTTGAACGTTGGGTCTTAATGGGTCATTGTGTTCTATCGACCAGTTTTCTGAAACGTTTCTGCTCGACCCACTCAGTAGTTGATGAAACTCCATCAAAATAATCCAATGCGAAAAATCAGCATACTCAAAAAAATATATATTGATAAAGCAATTGTCTAATCAACAT
>JAVFBW010137647.1:0-13195 GCA_034783835.1 Mopalia ciliata
AGTATAAAACACAGAAATAAATCTAACAAATAAAACTGGAGATTAAAATATCTTATTGTGGTCTTAGGCAAATTTCATACATATTGTATACGCAGGCAGCACGCATCATACAGCGTAATAATCAACATTTGATACAGTTCACTGCTTCTCTTCCCTGCTTGAGTTGAATTGTCAGCAATGAAGACAAGCTCATCAAGTAAGGAACACTACAGCCAGTGCTCATTTAACCAGTGATCCATATACCATAGCCAGATAAAGAGGTCTCTGTTACAGAACACTACAAGTAACAGAACATAACTGTGAACAAGTAGTCTCCATTATAATAAATCATAACATGTCATGATTGGTAAATTCTTATTAATAAATATATCTAGGTCGCAGCCCATAAGCCTTTTCTTATAATAATATTGTCGTCTTGTGTATATAAATTATTATAAAGACCATACAAAACGGTTTGCTACATGTAAACTGAATCTGAAATGAGGCATATCAGAACAAACACGTTTAGGGCATGTACACACCATGTGTATACAAACTCACAACAAAAATAATCTGAACTTGTACTGAATAGCCGGACAAAAAAAAAAAGCATTTTATCGTGTGTTGGCGTGTGAGATTGTATGCATACTTACATCTTAATATTTTATTGTGAGACTGTTAACAAGCTGTCAGAGCCGTGAAAATACTTGAAAATGGCTGGTGCCCTACTGTCACACAACTATAAACATTTAATTAAAAAAATATTCACTTTCGTTGTTCAGATTTTATTCGCTTTCATTTTTCATAGATAGTATGTTCAAAATGGTTATTTCGCTTCACTTTTCAAATAACTGGGTGTCCAATTTTGACAGTTTTCCTATCTCCTGCATGTTACAGTTGTCTAAACAGGGTGTCCAAATGAGGCAAATGTTCACTTCAGGGTGTCCATTTGGACGGGGGGAGGGGTGTCTGCTTAAGCCGTTGGGTGTAAACCTGAGACAAACGGTTAAGAAACCTCCTTAAAAAACACCCTTGAATAGTCGGGGAACTCCCTTATATAATTAAAGTCCACTTAAGGACTCAAAACATGGACTGGTTCATGGAAGTGTGATCAGCTGACCAACACAATTAACCTCTAAGTCACAGCCTCAGGCCAGACATCAAAAAGTGCAGGTATTATTAAAAATGACTTGACCTTATTTGACACATGAAGTATGAAAAGAGACCACAGTAAAAGACATGACCTGGTTGTGTCCCTTTGTTGAACAGTCACATGTACCAAACATCAGATACACAAGAATTTATTCTAAAAATGCATACAAGTAATTGGGGACATTGACAGACAGATTTGTTTATGCTGGTTTATGGAAATTTTAATGAATTTCGAGAAAATCAGCCAGTAATTATGATGCTGACAACATTATTTTTTTTTTTTAACCAAAAAATAAGGAAGCATTAAAAAAATTAGAGCAACACTGCTTTAAGCTCCTATGTGGTATAATGAATGAGAAAATATCATTCAAAACATATTTATAAAATGTTTCTGTTTAGTCAAAAAGCTGTATGGACAATGTGTTTACGTGAGATGACTATCGGAAACAGGTATAAGCCTGTGAATATTGTGAACACTAGTCACAGAAAAAGTATATTCTTACCGATGTCACATAGTATGAAAACATAGGTAGATCATGTCAGACCATCTTGCTATTCGAGACCAATACGTTTTCTTTGGAATTATTGACTTTGATTGTTTGTTTGTTTGATCGGTGTTTAACATGGTACTCAAGGGTATTTCACTTATATGACGGATTGTCCACTTGAGACTGTACACAGCCTTATTACGATGGAAAACCGGGAGGAAACCTCATAAAAACCACACCGTTATTGCCGGAGCCACAACATGTGACTCGCTCATATACCTGATGGTCGAAAGGCAGACTTGAACCCGTGAACGGTAAATCGAAGCATGTTCAGTTTAGGAAGCATACTCGCTACCACTAAGCCGCGGCCCTGAGCCATTCAGAGGTGCATTTTGGGTTTAGCATCATTCAAGGCATTTGTCTTTTTGATGACCCAAGTTCACTCTTTAGCAGTATTGTATATCCCCCCAAATACCTCTGAGGTCTTCAGAACCTGTGAGTGGTAGACCGCAGGAGGATCAGTAAGCCAACTCGTTGACCACTGAACCACCACCCTCCTGTACAGAAAATAACACATGTGGCAAGCACTGACATGGCTCGTGGTCAAAACCTCTGACCCCTTTACACATCTTAACACAGGAAAGAAGTCTCTTCCTGATAAATGGTCAGGATATTGGCTTCAAACCTAATCTACACACTGACAGTACAAGGTAAACCTTTCTAGAACCTGATTGAAAGTATATAGACTTCCAACCGTCATAGGACATCATGTCTAATTGTGTTTCATTGTGACCATACAATATTAAACACTGTTTATCTTTATACCAACCAAGCCCTGGCAATGAAGAAAGGGTCATCAGTGAGCAAAAGTTATTTCGTTCAATTACAAAGCACATATGCAAGAAGTCAACATGGCATATCCACAGTCTGTTTCCTAAAAATAGACCAAGCTATTTGTTAAACGCTCATGGCATCTACACTGACATTATCCAGGAGAACTACTGGGATCTGACAGTCTTTGGCCAGCTCTTCTTCCCAGAGACTAGCGCTACAATCATCATTGGGCTGACCCATTGTCATACTGACAGAATCACAATCAAGCCAATTCTTTCCATTTTGAGACACGTTAAAAACACCTGTTGGCATGTCATCTGGCTGACTGGCTGTGCTGCGCTGAGAACTGCGCGCTGAATCTGTAAAAGTTGAGGACAGCTGAGGTTGAAGATATGGGTGAGGATCATTGCCAGGAACAAACGCATGAACAGGGTGGCCCCTGAGTTCATTGTCCATAACAAAGGGGTAATGAGATGGACCTGTATCAGTAAACACACTATAGAGGTCACAAGGCGGGGCAAAGGTCACCTGACTCTGGGTGAATGAAATGTTATCGCTATCAGTAACAGGGGGCATGAAGGTTAATTGAAGGTCAGACGGTAAGGTGATTTCTTTATCCGTCTGCCGTGAGCGAAGCATATTTTCTTTACACTCTCTCTGAATCCTCTCTCGGATATGATCCGGAAATGAATCAAGTGGGAGGGAACTCAATCCGGAGTCACATGTCTCCTCATCTGATTTGTGCATGAATTTGAACCAATCGGGATAATTTTTGGTGAAGGTGGCGGCCATGCTAATAGCCTGTTGTAATTCCTTCCCTTCCTCTGTACGGCCATGATCCTCAGTATGCAACGGCAGCAACTGAGAATGTTCCCCAGGTTTCTCTGGGTTCAGTTCATGGATATGACACAATAACTCACGAAAATGTTTCATCAAGGTATATTTATAACCGGCTGATATTTCACGGATTTGAAACTTTTCCTCGGTGTAATCAAATTGTAACATGATGTACTTCTTAAATGCATTTTCCTTATAGACATTGTAGATGATATTTTTGATAGCAGGGCTGAATATATCTCCCATGGGACTGTCATCTAACTTAAACTGGGGATTATTCTCTTTCCTGGCTTGGTTCAAGTTGAAGGCTCCTTCTGAATTGACAATAAGGACATAATCTGCTTTCTGAATTGACTCCAGCACCCAGCTGATGGGGCCCTTGGCCTGAATCTCTTGCAGACACCAGGCTGGATAAAGAACGCTACACTTACAATATTTCTGCAAATATTTAACTAACAGTTTTACGGCCCTCAGGTGGTAACTGTTGTCCTCAGTATAAACAAGATAGATAACTCTTTCCCTCAACACCGGATTGGTTTCAACTGAAAAATAGCAAATACAGGTTCAAATATTGAAGAGATTTTCCATTATCAAGATTGTTAGTTTGACATTTCACTCATATGATGGCGTTCCAGCCCAATGGGTGAAGGAAGCCACCCTCAATGCACTGATAACAATTGAAGACAAAACAGGACAAAAAAAGTATAATCACAGGGCCCACTACAATTACATGACTAGCAGATAGACTTCAGGTCCCACTTTAGCTCTGAAGCACCAGGGAAACTGGAAGCTCCCTCCAACAACCCGCTAAATATTCAAGAATAACAATTACATGTAGTTCTAAAATAACAAGTAATCATTGTTTAAATTTAGGCTAATAAATTATGTGGTATGATTTGTATTCTAATTATTAATGTTTTGACCTACAGTATACAGTTACCTTGTTTATAAGTTCAGTAGAATTTTCAGATATTTTTATCTATTATTACCAATTTTCTAAAATACAGCCTTTTCTAAAATCCAGCCTTGTTTTAAAACTATTTTGTATTTGAAGAAAACAAAAAACAGAACCTTGTTCCACATTTAAAAAACAGAAATCTTGGTGTATCTTACAGATATTGAAGTTTTTTTGTTTGATTGGGGTTTAACATCGTACTCGAGGGTATTTCACTTATATGACAAGGTGCCAGCTCAGAGTGAAGGAAACCACCCTGGACACCACTGGCAACAAACAAAGACAGGACGGGACAAATACAGGACCACAACAACAGGACGCAAGACAGACACCAAAAAAATCAGGTCAGGCCAACATGAAGCTCCCTCCAAATTCCGGCTATATACCACATGGTGGACATGCAGACTAGAAACCAGTGGAAGGTTTATCGAAGCAGGATTAGTAAACTAACAGGCTATGGGCAATTTGCAAAAGTCAATCCCCACACAGGAATGAATTTCCTGGGATTTGCAAAAGTATTTCCCCATATTTCTACATTTACAACCTTTGGTAGAGCAAGGTGTTTTGTTTGATTGGGGTTTAACGTCGTACTCAAGGGTACTGCACTTATATAAACAGGACTGTCCACTTCACATTGCTTCTTGCCAAAATATAATGGAAAACCGAGGAAACCATATAAAACCACCTTTGCGATTGCCAGAGCCACAACGTGTGACTTGCTCACTTGTCTGATGGTCAACTGACAGACTTAATCCTGAGACGGTTAAATCAAAATAGGATTAGAAAGCACACACATTCAAATTAAAGTAGCACTGCAGTTCTCTGAAAGGACCATAAACTATATCTAGCCTCTCCGAATTATATTCCAAATTACATACACTAACCTCCTTGTTTTGTTGTTGAACCCATTGTCTGATGAGTAAACCAAGGTCAGGCTTAACGTCGGCTGTCACTTCAGGAACAGGCTTCTCCTTCTGCGGTGGAACATATGGAACAAATACTGGTCTGTCTTTTCCATCATTATTCACAGTATCCACAATTTGAGAACTGAAAGATAAACGGATCAACAATTAGAGAACTGTTAAATAAAACAATAAACACACTCTAACCTTCCTACAGAGTGTTTTAACATTTCACCGTTTTACTTCCAAACTACTGACTGTGAATTTTGCAACACATGTATATATATTCTGAATCGTCTTTTTCTGCAGAACAATAAGTAAATTGTTTTTCCTAAAACTTACACAAAAAAATATTTTGCATAAAAAGTACATTTTTACTACCGCTTTTTCAAATTGCTACTTCGTTTAGGCCATTCACATCAACTGTTCAATTTTACATCAACGTATGATACATTATTTGAACAAAACAAAGTCATTCAGTTTTTTCCTGTTTGTTTTTCCTGTTTGCAATATTGGGTTAACGGTAAAAAAAATGAAAAAAAAAAATGAGTCTAAATAGTGAAATTAGTGAAGTTAGAATATCCTTAAGAGAGAAAAAAGGCAATTTACACCAACAGCTCCATGTTTTGAATGTGTGCAAGACACTAAATAAGCCCCCTTGTAAATGTTTAACTTCGAAATAAACAGCTTTGAGGAATTTTTATGAAATAGTCAGCTTGGAAAAAAGTAATAATAATGGATTTGAAAGAAAATATTATCTTTGATGGATTTCTAGTTTAACTTTTAGCATGTTACCTAAGAAGATATAAAGTAGCCGTGGCAGTCTTGAAGGCACCCATTGAACTGATGAAACCCTCTTACCTTATCTGTCCACATTACAGTTGAATAAATAACAGGCATATATATTTTTGCCTCACAAAGTTTTATATGGGCAATACAAGTGAGATTTATTTCATTTCCTTTAAGAATAAATGTGATTACATGAACAGAATTGTGCCTTACCTCGAACTTGTGACAGCTCTCATACTGTGCCAGGTGTACTCTACAAACGTGGACTGTTGACCAATACGACTCATTCGCTGATAATGACGTTCTGAAAAAGAAAAAAACATTAACCAAAAAGACTATTGCCACAATATTGCAAACATTTTATATACATGCTGGAAAATGGTTATGGTGAACATAGCTTCTCATACCATTTTTCAATTTTTTTCTTACTGTAATTTTAACTGTGTACTCACTCAATTGTTGAAAGTTGAAACCAATAAAAAGGTACTCTACTTTAAAATGATCTAAAAAAACAAATCATAAGAATTCCAATTCCAAAAACAAATAATTAGACTAGAAAACAAATTTGCTTTTCTGAAGTCATATCTTTTATACACCAGACATGTTACAGGACAGATTATTTTTTGGCTTGGAACCAGCTGGTCTGGACTAACAACAGTTCACAAAGTTTGTTTATTTGATTGGGGTTTAACTTTGTACTCAAGGGTATTTCACTTATATGATGACCGATTGAATTAACATTGTACTCATAACGGTGGAAAACTGGGAGGAAACCACATAAATACCACTCCTGTGACTCACTTTGATACCTGATGGTCAATAGACAGACTTGATCTGGTGAATGGTACATTGAAGTAGGATTACTAGGCGCACACACTAACCACTAAGCCACGGCCCTTGCTACTTTAGTATGAGAAACACTGACCTGTATATGGCAGGAGTCCTTCCACTGTTGATTTCATATTAGGTAGTTTAGACAGTTCCTCTAAAGGAATACTACGTAAAACAACTGAAATCACCAACTGAGCTACGTGACAGTGACGACTGTTTGTGTTCCATTTGGTGGCGAATCTTAGAACGGAATCTAAAACAGAATTGTAATTTCCAGTTTAACAGCTACAAAAAAATGTTTGACATCAAACCAAAACTGCCATACTGTGCATGTGAGAGTCGTGTAGTTATGTAGTGTGCGCAGTTTGAAAAGAATTATAATATTTTGTTTTCTTGCATATCAATTATCTTGCACATATTTGAGAAAAAAGACATGGTTTTAACCAGATCTGGTCCCTAACATAATGTAAACCTCCTTGTAAAATTGGGTACAAGACAGATTTACCTTTGTGTTTGACTGAGGCTTAACATCATACTTTATGGTATTCACTTCTATAGCAACGTGCCAGGCCAGTAGGTGAAGGAAACCACACTCAATGCCACCAACCAGGCCAGTAGGGGAAGGAAACCACACTCAATGCCACCAACCAGGCCAGTAGGGGAAGGAAACCACACTCAATGCCACCAGCAACAAAAGAAGACATCACAATCACAATAGGCAATAGAATCGTACATTTAGGAAAGATTTACAAGTATCTACCATTTCTACCTAATAAAATACACACTGTTTTCTCAAGTAAAACCTTAATTATCCATAATAAAATTTAACGTTAAAATTGAATGGTAAACGGTCTTTCAGTAATGCATTTGAAACAACAAATTTTGTAAGTGTATGATAATAGAAAACAAATATGTTTCTCAGCAGCAGAGAAAAGGTGAGGGAAAACATTACACTTTTGTATAAATTTCTAAAATGAAGCACATGTATGTTGACAAATTAAAAACAATTATTTAAAACCATTAAAGTGAAATAATATTCTAAAATTGAATTTGATGCTTAAAATACCTATTTGATCCGGTCTGAGTTTTTTTAAGGCAGCTTCCAGTTCAGTCTGACCAATGGGAGACTCTAGGATTTCTATTAAAACATACCGAAACACCAAAATAAATATGTAGAAATTGAAACCGTATCAAATGAACCATAAAAAAAACCCTAATACCACTGGCACAAACAAAAACATCACAGGACAAATGCAGGACACTCACAGGACAATACATAGACATCCCAAACATGTCGGCCCCCTCCAACCACCCACCAGAAGATAAGATTTAGACAAAAAAATCCATTGATATACATAAAGAAACAAATGTTGAAATTTATATTTCTGATAATTGCAATAAAAAACAACTTACTTTTTAAAATATTCAGCAATCTGAAAGGTTGATCCAGTGTGATGGCCAACCGAATCGCTTTCAAAAATTTCTTTTGTTGAATCAGGTTAGATAACTCCTGTTCCCTAACAACAGAAACAAGTCAGGGTTAAATTATATTCAAATTAAACCATAATTACTTTGATCGCTTTTTTAGGGTTAAGGAAACCACCCCTGATGCAACTGACAACAAACAACGACAGAAGATGTATTACAAAGACATCAGAAAACAAATAGGCTGCCTCTTACCTTTTACTTTGTTTGTTTGTTTTATTAGGGTTTAAAATTCTTCTCAAGGGTATTTCTATTATATGACGCTGATTTTCCACTTCACATAATGCTTAATTAAATATGGTCGATATAACCAAGAGATGTTTTGTTGGTTTGTTTGATTCGGGTTAAACGTCATACTCAAGGGTATTTCACTTGTGTGACTCATTAGTAAAACCTCAACCCAGTGAGCAGAACATCAAAGTATATGTAGGAACAGTGGGTCAACATCATAACCAATGAACCATGGCTGTACGCCTGTAACCCTAATAACATTAGGGGAAAGTCTGTTTTCAAAGCTTTTGTTTGTTTGATTGAGGTTTAAAGTTGAACTCAAGGGTATTTCACTTATATGACGATGGATTGTCCACTTCACACTGTCCCTAGCCTTATTTTAGTGGACAAGCGGGAGGACTCCCTCATATACCTGATGGTTGGCAGACGGACTTGATCCTGTGAACAGTACATTGGAGTAGGTTTAGGGAGCATACTTGCCAACCTCTAAGCCAAGGTCGCAGGCCCTAACAGTGGATATGAATAGACTTTTAACATGGCCCTCATGAGAAATGTAATACATACTGTAGGATAAAGTCTTCTTGGGTTTTTCTGAAGTCATCAAGCTCTGTCTGGGAAACATCCTATCAAACAAATTTTTTTTAAGTTTGTTAATTTCGTTTGTATTCAACATTATACTAAAGATAATTCACATAATCATTGATAACAAGATGATCTTCTACAAAACTCAAGGTAAATGGCTATCCCTAATATAGAGAGATTAAATCCCTAGAACACCCTAGAATTAAATTCATCATACAACAGTTCAAGTTTGATAAAAAAACCCAAAAATGATTGCCATCCGGACAAATTACAAAAAAAACAAAACAATTAAATAAAAGAGTTGGCAGTTAACTACCACTTTATAAGGATTATTTTTCTTTTGGATAAAATATTTTACATATAGTTTGGGATTTACATTTTTTAGCTACAAACCTTCCAAAATATTATTTTGGAGTCCCCCGCTCCGGTCACAGCCACATCTTGGTTTTTTGAGACTGCCAGAGCCCAAACCTTGTCTTCATGCTCATCAAATGTTTTGATACATTCACTAGCTTTAATAGTCCATAACTTCATGAGACCATCTGATCCACTGAAATAAATAGAAATAAAGAAATTTGTACACCTGCTGATTCATTAATTCATATTCTAGCAGTATCGGCGATTAATTCTGTATTTTGATGTTGCATATTTCTCCATACTAGACTGGAGATCAACAATTGATGCTTTACAGATTTATTTTCCCTTCTCAGACTTAGGGAATTTAAATTTAATATTTTCACAATATTGAAAAACAATCACCAGTTTTTATAGTGAAATTTAAAAATGGAGAAATGTTTACATAATATTTTTGAAATCCATACCTTGATAAGAGCTGCATGCCCCTAGACAAAAATACGACCTTCAGAACTGAACTGTCATGACCTTCAAATGTCTACCAAAAAAAAAGTTTATAAACATAAGATAAAGCTTAAATTCACTATATTCAAGCATTCCAAAAGTTTAGCTGCAACACAATCCAACAAGCATGTTTGTTTGTTTCTTTGTTTGATTGGGTTTTAACTCTTTGCATCCGGCGAGCCGTTGACAGCTGCGATATTTTAACCTTAATAGATAGAGAAAATATTCCTGATGAAGAAAATATATACTTTTCTATACCTATGAAGTTATGGGCATATTACTTTACAAACGTCTCAAGGATATTTCGTCTAAATAGATCCACATGTGAAAAGATATTCCGGAGGCAAAGAGTTAACATCCTTTTCACTTATATAATCACGGATTGTCCACTTCACATCCTTTCTTGCCTAATTACGATGAAAAACCGAGAGGACACCTAATGTGAAACCATCAAGTGCTAAGATGCCACAATAATATTCCCCCACAACTGACAGCTATTGGCAATAGTATCAATCTACTTTTTGTGCCTACTGCATACAATTACTAACTTAACTTAGCTTAAAGTTATTTTTTTTTATTGGTGCTCATTGCTCATTGCTCAATGCCATACTTTATGACATTTCATTCCGAAAGCTAGGTGTAATGTGACACACTAAAATATTAAGTTTGTTTGATTGGTGTTTAACGTCATACTCAAGGGTATTTCACTTATATGACGACGGACCAAAAAACAGAACATCCCAAACAAATCTGCTTCCTGTTACCCTTTAGAACACCAGGGCAACAAAAAGCAGCCTCTTTTCTCGCCTCTTATGATCGACCGAGGAAGCCGAGGGAGTATTCTGCAGGGCCATGGCCCACCCGCTCCCTCACGGGGCCTAAAATATTAAGAAACCATTCTAATCAAAAAGTTCAACCATGGTTACATTCTACATTTAAAAAGAGAATGCTCCCAGCATCTTGCTTTCTAGCCACAAAATTTGATATTTCAAGAGCAATTCTGGGTACACAAATGAACGAGTTATGAGTCATTATTTACATGCCCAGGTTCAATTTAAAAAATAACATATATATAATTTTGAGGTACAAAGTCACTGCATTAGCTTTAAGCTCTTGAACCAGACCATTTTGAGTCAAGCTGAAATCCGTGACATGTTTTAATAAAGCTGACCTACCTTAACACAGGAGAAATCTGAGAGAGCCCAGATTTTGATGGTCCCATCACCTGACGTAGAGGCCAAACACTGAAATTACGAAACATATTATTAACTACAACCAGTGGCAGATTGGAGTTTGTTACATGTTATCCGTGTGCTCTTAGTCAGCCCTGTTCTCAATTCAATTCCCTAAATTTAAATTTAATAAAATTTTTTAAAAATTTCATGTCAATACTCAATGGTATTTCACTTAAATGCAACGGATTGCCCACTTCACACAGCCTTATTACGATGGAAAACCGAGAGGAAACCTCATAAAAACCACCCCTGCAATTGCCGAAGCCACAGCATGTGACTCGCTCATATGCCTGATGGCCGACAGGTGGACTTGTTCCTGTGAACGGTAAATCGAAGCACCACTGAGCCACGCCAGCGGGCAGCAAAGGCTTGAAGAGCAGCTAATAGTGACAATCAAATATTAAATTTGAATATTTGAATTTAAACTCCAAATGTGGTAACTTTTAATCCCATAGCCATTGCAATTTAGTCACCCGGTGTAATATATGACACTGTTAACTGCCTGCAGTACTGTGACCCTCAACAACAGTGCCACTGAGAACTAATAAAATATCAGCGTCTTCACCTAGATCATTGGTGAAGATGTACTGGTGATAAAAAATGAACAAATAACATACCTGGTGAGAATTGAACAGGCAGGCACTAAGTTTATGTCCTCTCGTAACACCTAGTAACCTTAACATATAATCTACCTGGTCTACAGGGGAGAATTGAGCACACCAGACACCTCGTTTATGTCCTCTAATAACACCTAGTAAACTTAACATACCTGGTCTACAGGTGAGAATTGAACACACCAAACACCTTGTTTATGTCCTCTAATAACACCTAGTAAACTTAACATACCTGGTCTACAGGTGAGAATTGAACACACCAAACACCTCGTTTATGTCCTCTCATAACACCTAGTAAACTTAAACTGTCTCCATCCCATAACTGTCAAAAAAGAAACGAAAAATGTCATGACTTTAAATTCGATGCTGCTGAAGCTAATGCACAGAACACTTTAGAAATATTGTGACTAATGTGACAAGCTGACACCAGGTCCCATGACCAGGGCTCAGGTCCCATGGCAAGGGCTCAGAAAAACAATAATAAAAATGCACAATCCCTGTCAAATCAAGTGTTCTACTTATTTAGGACTAATTTATAAATTTTTTTTTTACCTTTCTTCATGTACCATTTTTCATGGTGCTTATCTTCAACAGAAGTAAGGCAAATTTTGAGTTTAAATAATAATATATTGAAGTGCTTAAATATATAAAGCTGCAGACATTTTTTACTTCAGATTTAAGATTACACATTCAACTTATTCACATGTTTTATTTAGACAGTTAGTATTTTTAATTACTAGCTTCATGAACTAAATATATATTTTTATTGTAGAGAAAGGACATGTTCCTTCCTCAACTGGGGGTAAATATGCCCACATGAATCTGTAACTCACTTTGCTGGCAATCAAGAATTTAAGTTGAACTCTGACTCAGACATGTTTGATATTTTTACTCTTTTAGGAATACAAATACAAAATGACAAATATGTCTAAACTGGTCCACCATAAAACTTAGCAAATTTGTTTGTTTGTTTGATTGGGGTTTAACGTAATTCTCAAGGTTATTTCAATTATATGACTATCAGCCCACTTGGTGAAGAAAACCACCCTCCATACCACTGGCAACAAACAAAGACAGGACGGGACAAATACAGGACGACAACAGGATGCATTGCAGATACCACAAACAGATTGGCTTCCTGTTCTTCTTTAGCTCTGAATGCACCAGGGTAACATGAAGCTCCTTTAAACCATCTGCCACCAAATTTGTTTGTTTGTTTGATTGGTGTTTAACGTCATACTCAAGGGTATTTGACTTACATGACGACGTATTGTCCATTTAACACTGTAGCCTTATTGCAGTGGAAAACTGGGGTTTGTTTGTTTGATTGGTGTTTAACATCGTACTCAAGGGTATTTCACTTATATTACGACCGACACAAATACAGAACATCACAAACAAATCTGCTTCCCGTTACCCTTTA
>JAVFBW010137658.1:0-13195 GCA_034783835.1 Mopalia ciliata
TGTGATGTTCTGTATTTTTGTCTTTCATCATATAAGTGAAATACCCTTAAGTACGATGTTAAACACCAATCAAACAAACAAACAAATCTCTCCAAAAAAAACTGCCTTTAGCAAAACACTGCACAATACATGGTGCAGTTAACACCACATTGTAAAGATTGTGGTTCAACACTATACTTTAAGCTATTTAACTTTTATATGACTGTGTGCCAGCCCTAAAAGTGAAGCAAATCACCCCAAGACCAGTGGAACAAAGAAGTCAAAACAGTACAATCAGAGGATGCATTTCAAAGAGATCACAAACAGATAAGCTTCATGTTGCCCCTTTGCCATGATAGTGCCTGGGCAACAGGAAGTGCCCTCACAAGGGCCCGCCAATGAACAGAATACATAATTTAGACGTACCCCTTTTGATGACGCTGATGAGAACTTCACATTGCTGGGCATCGTCCTCATCAAATCTAATGAGATCTGTTTTCTGTAACGAGCTGCTAACTGTGAAATAAATTTTGAAACTAATTTAAATCATTATACATATTCAACCTTTTTAGCAGTTTAAATAATTTCATTCACTTTTACAGATAAAATATTTCCAGTTAATATCTGTTTTCTGTAATGAAATTCTAACAGTAATACGTTAACTCATTATCTTACATTACAATAAATGATTGTATATTCGAAAAGCATAACAGATTATAGTTTGTTTTTTTGGGGTTTAAAGATTTTTTGTTTCCTCTGGAAGCATGGAGGCTGGAGAGAGAAACCATTCTTGACATCACTGACAACAAACAATGACAAGACAGGATGATACAACGATAATATAGCTTCCCCTTAGATTTGAGAGCACCAGAGAGCAACAGTTGCTCAAAAGATGATAAGATGCTTACACTGGATTAAACCGCTTATAGGGGATTAAAAATAGTCAATCAACATTTGTGTTATAAACCTTACAAGGGCGAGGAGCATCTGGCCCTGGGGCAGTAGGAAGCTCTGTCCCAGCCACCTGCCAGATTAACATATATTTCTATATCTGTTTTATATAAAACTGGCGAGATCTGATCTTTGTCCCCAAAAACTAATAGCAATGATTTCTAAGGTATTATCATCCCAGTGTGAAGGTATTATTATTCCAGTGTCAGAGGCGGAGTGAGATTCATCCCTGAAAAAGAATACATTCAGCCTAGTTCTTGAACATATTCATTTTAAGTGAACAGGAAATGAAAATCTCCATACCTGAGAATCTGGTAGAGAGTTACAAAGATTACGATAAAAGTGGCACCCTTTTTCCTTGCGTAGGTCTTGAACCTGGGTGTAAACAAGCCGCCTCCAAACCTCTTTACGATACTGATGTGGTATCCCTCCACGACATAGTGCCTTCAACTCTTTGTCCTAGAATAAAATTAATAATTTTTTTTTTTAAAGCAGGAATCACCATTTTGACAAATTTAATTTTTCACTAGCTGTCAAATCATACTTAAAAAAAAAATTGGGTCCATAACAAATAAATAAAGATTCAAAATACTGCAAGAACGTTTGGATAAAATTAGCGGTATATATGCGGTGATATGTATTGATTTCTTAGTATCATTTCAGCCCAGGAATGTCAAAACTGGAAAATAAAGTGACTTTCTTGAATGGTTTGTTGTTTTTGCTTGTTTGATTGGGGTTTAATGCCATACTAAAGGTTATTTCTTCCTGATGCAGCGTGCCAGCCCAATGGGTGAGGGAAACCACTCTCTACACCCACTGGCAGCAAACAAAAACGGAAACATCTGTATCATCAATGCAATATAGATGACATTGACAGATACCTCAACTGGGCCTACATGTGACAAGATATAAAACAAAGTTGCAAAATCAGATTGGATTCTTGTTGCCTCTTATATCTGAGAGCAACAGGGTCTGTATTCATAAAGCTGCTTAAGTGTTACTAAAAGTTACGAAAACTTTTCAAACATTATTCAAATACATAAAGACCATTTTGCTTAACTTTGTCTGATTCTTGTGATGTTCTGTGTTTGTGTCCGTCTTCATATCATGAAATACCCTTGAGTGCGACGTTAAACACCAATCAAACAAACAAACAAACAAACTGATTCTTATTAGAAAGGCTTTAAGTGAAATTAATAACATGTGAACTTCGTTATTTCACATATAACCTTTTTCATTATGAAATGAAAGACTAAAATTCACCTAAATATTTCTTAATTTTTAGAAATACTTAAGTAACTTCATAAATACAGGTCTACAGCAACAGGAAGATTTCACCAAGCACCTGTCAGTCAGGATTTCAGGAAAATCTTCTGTATTTGATTTGTTTGATTAGGGTTTAACGTCGTACTCAAGGGTATTTCACTATATGACGACATGCCAGCCCAATGGTTGAAGGACACCACCCTCGACACCACTGGCAACAAACAAAAACAGGACGACAACAACAGGACACAATACAGACACCACAAACAGATCAGCTTCCTGTCCCCCTTTAGCTCTGAGAGGACCAGGGCAACATGAAGCTCCCTCCAACCGCCCACAAAATCTTCTGTAAGACTTACCGATCGTATAAACTCTCGATGTTCACAGAGGTATTCCTTCCAATGTAACTGGTGTTCCTCGTAGTTGGCCAGATGCATTGTGTAATGCTGGTTTAATTGTTGACAGATATAATGCAGCAAAAGTCCTGTGTTTTCATGGCTGTGTCTAAACCCATATTGATCTACATGCAGGGGACTGCTGGCAAGTCTTAAATAAACAAATACAAAAAAAAATCTGATTGATAAAAAGACCAATAATTCAATTGTTCTTTAATAAAAATTAAAAACAAAACACTATTGAAAGATTTCTAAGATTGAATATCAGATGTTAATGGTTTACCTGTTTACTGATATTATGCCTTTGGTTTGTTGGTTTGTGTATGGGTTAAAAGCCTTGCTAAAGATTATTTCATTCATGGCAGCATGCCAGCCATATGACTATATATACTTGATTGATTGGTTGGTGTTTTATGCGTGCTTAAGGGTATTACACTTATATGATGGCAGTGTATTCCAACATTGATTGACACTAGCACAACCAAGATGTGGGAGTTAAGCCTGCCGCACAATATTTGTCTCCATCAGCGACTATTTGCAACATATATTCCGTTGGACACAGCTTTTGCTGCACACAGGCTATTCTGTTTGATTGTGGTTTAACGTCGTACTCAGGGTATATCACTTATATGATGACGTGCCTGGGAAGGAAATCACCCTCGACACCACTGGCAACAAACAAAAACAGGATGGGACAAATACAGGGCGACAACAACAGGACGCGATACAGACACCACAAACAGATCGGTTTCATGTTCAGGATATTCTGAGGCAATTCTACCAAAGGCAGCTGATATTTCACGTGACAAACCCTTGGCATGATTTTAAAAAAAAATGACTTTCAATGAAAATCGCATTTAAATTTAAGCTTTGATTTTGAACATGATAGGGAGAGGGGACATAGCTAGCTAATTATACAAGTGATTGAATAGGTTTTAAAATTTAATTCATGTCACTATCTTGGTTTCTGATTGGATGCACAACTTATGGCTGCGATTTTCAGACGCAAAGCTTGCTGCAAGCAGGGAGATTAGTCGCAGACAGTCGGCGATGAGTTGCAAGATATCAAACATGTTTGATCCTTTGCGACTAGGCCCTGACAGTGCGTGTTGCACAAGGCACGATTGAGATTTTTGGTCACTGATGGAGAATCCCCCATGTATTTCAGGCTTAATTTGTTTGTTTGTTTGATTTGTGTTTAACGTTGTACTCAAGGGTATTTCACTTATATGACAACGGACACAAATGCAGAACATCACAAACAAATCTGCTTCTTTAGCTCTGCGAACACCAGGGCAACAGAAAGCAACCTCTTTTCTCGCCTCTTACGATCGACCGAGGAAGCTGAGGGAGTATTCTGCAGGGCCATGGCCTGCCCGCTCCCTCACGGGGCTATCAGGCTTAAGAATGCAAAATATCAAGTGCTAGTTAGAATGTGAACAGTAGACCTACATGAGTCATATATTCACAAAATGACCATAAAATAGGCCCAATGCACAGAGTAAGTCAACATACAGTTATATGAAGAACAGAGAAGCCTCAATTAGATCCAATGCACAAACCAAACAAAAAAGCCGTTGTCTGAAGAACATATTTTACCTTTCATATGTGGGTAGACTTGGGTTTGTTCTTCTTGCCTCTGTTAATAATCCTTTGATTGTTACTTTGTGCTGCAAGAAAATAAACAACAGAAATTAACAAATGTAGACAAAACTTTCCAGCTAACACAGGGTAATGACGATCCCATACATCTATTGGCCCCTTACTAGTACTTGTTTATTTGACTCAATTCTTTACTTGTTATTTCAATCATATAATGGCATGCCAGCTCAAAGACTGAAGGGACCACTTTGGATTCCAGTGGCAACAAACAAAGACAAGACCGGAGATAAACACCATAAGAAAACCTCACAGACAAATTGGTTTTGAGATTCGCCCAGACCACAGGAGTAAAAGGAGATACAGATTTAGCAACCAAAATAATCCAATAACCATCAAATTTAACAGGTGTCCTACATATTTTCCAATACATTTTAAATCCTTGAAGTTTAAATAATTTATTTCCCTTTTAGTGATTATCATGCCATAGGATTATTTGTTAAAATTATTTTAAAAAAAATTAAGCTACCATTCATATACAATAAATCGTCTAATTATGTTCACTACTGGTATTAGCATTTATGTTATTTTGGAAAAACATTTTTTCACTCATGTGATGGTGTGCCAGCCCAAGGGCGTGACTGAAACCACCCGCGACACCAAACAAAGACAAGATAGGACCAATACAGGACAATCCCTGGATGCAAGACGTGAAAAACAGATTGGCTTCCAGTTGCCCCTAACTCTACAAGAAGGTTGCTCCCAGCCACCATTTTCAGTGTGAATAAACAGTGGATTATTTTCTAACCATGTCTTCTCCAAACAGTGTAACATCTGCTCCATCCATAGCATCCCCCGTGGGGTAGTGGATACAAGACTGAACGATAGAAACGTAATTCCTCTTCCAGCCTTCAATCTCTGCCTCGTAACCCCGCAACCTCCTGAAGTACAGCAAAAAAACACAAAACAAAGCAAAATTTTGTAACGGTCAAAGATCTGGTTGGACAGGAAGGAATGCATCACTGACAAATGGCTACATGAAAAAACAATATTAAACTCACCTTTTCTTAGAATGTTTATCTTTTCGATGAGGTAATTGTTAACTTAAAACCAACTAAATTGAAAAAAAAAACTCAAAACCAAAGATTTACTTAAAATGTTATTTAAACACTCATTTGCACCTCCTTGTGTTAGAGAGGTTGAGACCAGTTGACAAAGATTGTTTCTGCCTAGTGAAAATTTCACACATTTGTTTTTTTATTGTAAACGATTAGGAACGATTTTAATAAACTTTGCATATGCAGTATGCTGCTGTTTATATTTGTTGTCCACACCCCATCCATACTGGTATGTATTAATGAAAAGCTTTCTCATCATCATATAAGGTCACTTGACTTATATGACAGAGTCACAGCCATAGGGATGAAGAAAACCAGCCTGGAAGCCACTCTCAACAAAAGGTGACAAGATACAGGACAGCAGTTCAGATTCATGTTGCCAAAAAAAGCTTTACAAAAAAGTGTTCATTTGATTGATTAGTGTTTTAATGGTTGCTCTCAAGGGTATTTCACTTATAGGATGAAGGATTATTAACATCACATAGTTCCTAGCCTAATTTTGGCGGAAACCTGAGAAAAAACCACCCTGCGAATACCGGTCCCACATTGTGTAACTCACTCATACCCGAGGGTTGATGGACTGACTCAATCCTGTGAACAGTACATGGATTGATTGAGCGATTGATTAGTAAACGCACTCACTATTAGGCCAAAGTATACAAGGGCAACAGAAAGCTCCTTACAATTGCCCCTCTATAATAAAATGGCAACCCACTTACTCTTCCTGCTCTCTGAATCTATCTTGTTCACTTTGTCGATTCTTCGCTTGTCTCTTCACCTCCTCGTTCAGAAAACGGTTCTGATTTTGAAGAACGCGAACCTTCTCTTCCAAGATTTTCCCTTTCTTTGTTGTCAAGAATTTACCTCTATGAATAAAACATATTGAAATTCAGATTTATTTTCAACTATATTTGATTCTATGTTTGATTGAGGTGTTACATTGATCTTGAGTATTTTGTTATCATCTCTGTTAATGAATCCCTTTGACATGTACGATTATTTGAGTACTCAAAGGAATTTCCCTTATATGATGACGGATTATCCACTTCACACTGTTCTTTGATTTATTATGGTGGAAAACCGGGATGAAACCTTGTAAAACCACCCCCTGCAATAACCGGAGCCACGTCATGTGACTCACTCATATACCTGATGGCTGACAGAAGGACTCGATCTCATGAACAGTAAATTGGAGTAGGATTAGGAAGCGCACACGCTACCCCTAAGCCAGGCTGTGGGCCATAAAAATAAGTACTAGATTAAAACCAAATTTCAGCTTACACAATTTACACTACAAGATTACGATCAGGAGTAGTCTATTGATTTATTAGTCATGTTTGGCTGAGGCGTCATCGAGTTAAAGTGTTATTATATCCGAGGAGTCAGGTTAGCAGTATCATTCTCATAATACATTCTTATGTCACAGATAACTCATATATAAATAAACATTAGTTACACAACTGTTTCGGTGGCAGCTGTTTCGATATGATTCATAATGTATCTCACAGATGCTGATTTACATATATATATCTGACTCATTATTTGTAGTTTTCAAAATATCTTCATTTTAATTCATCACATTAGCCAGTTAGATGCCGTTGGGTCACAAAGAAATAGACATCATGTTATAATAAAAATTCATTGTACATGATGTCATCTAACGGACCGTTAACTAAACTGAGCTTTGAGCAAACAGCCCCAGAGCAGATTTATGCTTAAATGGTTACAATATAAGTCTATCTGACTAATGTTTACAACTGTGAAAAACTATCCTAAGAACAGGATGAGTACTAACGGTTCAACAGAAAAAGTACCGTTTTTTAACAATTTATGTTCAACTCCTGCTTCACTCCAGTAAAAAATAAAAAATCTATAGCTGTAAAATACTGATATTTCATTTTTCAACATAAATAATAAACTAATTCTTTAAATTCGGATTCTGAAAATCTTTAAATATTTTTTAAATCGAATTAAAATTTTTTTTGGCTTGCAATAGATTTTTGTAAGCAGGTTAGCAATTATTCACCCGTAGAGTAACTGTCTTTTGAGGTCAGTCACACCGAGTTGGTCTAAGGTCTGATCTAATTCGTTTATAATTGCATCCTTCTTCTCCAGAACTTCATGAAAAAACGTCTGTTGGTTCAGCACCTTGGCCAGCTCACATTTTGTTGTTCTGTTGATTTTAAAAAAAGGTTATATTTAAAAAAAAACAACATTAATATACAATTAATTCTACCAATAAAGTTTGAATTAAGGGAGAATAACTGAATTAAAATTATTGGCGAATGAAGTTGTATATGGAATATGACCCATACATTAACAGATAAAATTATATTTTATACAAAATCTGAAAATTTTGTTTGTTTGTTTGATTAAGGTTTAACGACATAATCAAGGGTATTTCACTAAAATGGCGCATATTATCAATTCTACACTGTTCCTTGCTTAAATACCGTGAAAAACAGAGAGGAAACCTAGTTAAAAGCAGGGGTAAACCAGAGTATATTTAGTGGGCTAAAACTCTGATAAAATGTGGATCCAAAACCAGATAACAGAATGTGTCATCTTAACTATTTCACATGTTTGGTTCTTTAATTGTGATCTAATGCTGTACTTAAGGTTTTTTTCCCTCATATGATGGTGTGTCAGCCAAATGTGTGAAAGGAAATCACCCTTAACTTTACTGGCATTAAAGAACAACAGGACAAGACAATCACAAAGACAAAACAAAACAGATCGACATCTTGTTGCCTATAAGCTCTTAGAATATACCCAGGCAATATAAATACCTCCATCGTGCGATTGTTTGATTGTTTGAAGTTTAATGTTTTACATAAGGTTATTTCACTCATACAATGATGTCCAAGCGCCCAACAAATGCAACCTATACCAAAACCTTGTTGTTGTTGTTGAACTTACATCAGTTCTTGTTCAAGGTCGGCCATTCTGGAGAGTATTTCTTGATGAGGATCCGATGTACTTTTATCAATGGCAGAATCAGTGGACCCAGAACTCAGGCCAGAACAGGAACTGAGAAAATATACAATACACATGAACACCTGATTTTTAAAAAAGTTGATTAAGGACATTGATAATAATTTATTTTTCTCTTGTAACCCTAGTTTAATACCCCAAAAATGCAAGCCAAAAACAAAAACAAAAAAAGATAATGGTCAGGATTTTTTGCAGTTTTTCAAAAAATGGGGAACTACTTTTATGAATTAGGAAAAAAAAAACCTCCTCACCCCAAAATAATGGGTTATCATGTTATTTTCTTTGAAAATTGATTACACTGCCATTAAATAAGTGTAGCAGACTACACTACCAATAACTTATTCAGATATTCATATTCTAGTTACGAGAAAGAAATAAATTATTTTGGACAGCCTAATTAAGACTACTTGTCAACCAAATATGGGAAGGACCCCTCTATCAATATCAGATAGATTGATTGATTAATTAATGTTTTACATCATGCCCAAAACAAAAACATATTTCGACAAAGTAAATACCTTGTTCGTTCGTATCCATTCATCATCGTACATGATGAATTAGACTTTGATGAAGTTTCGGCCAACGCTTCAACGTGTCCATGGTTGTGACGTAACATCTTCAATTTTTCCTCAGGACTTTTTGAACTGCTGCAATTTTCTCCAAATACGTCGTCGTTGTCTTCATGTACACTCAGTGACCCACTGCTATTACTGTCCCGCCGTAACCAAAGATGATCATCGGGTGGTCGATCTGACCCAAGATCTTCCTCGGTTACACTCCTTGACAACTGCCGAGTTGGAACAGGGTTTGATTCACACATGACTACAATGCAACATGAACATAATTGTTAAGAAAACACTTAAATTTTCTTGAAAGTATACAAGTTTAACAGATCTACCCTTCATTTCTGACAGATTTTTACTCAAAAGGAAATGTAAAGACAAGGAATATGTTTTGTTTGGAATAAAGGAAACAACATCAACCGCCCTGGTAACAAATAAATACAATAGAGCTAAGATGACAATCTGTAAAATGCAATACAAAAACATCACAATAAGATTATTTTCACGAAGGCAAAAGGAAGAGTCTTCCTACCAAAAATTAGCAAAAGAGTTCATTTTCTCTGTTAAAAGAGCACAGGGTTGGCTGAAAATAAAATGGACCTTGAAAAAAACAAAAAGCCAAATGACTAAGTACCAATCAAATTTAATATATGAGAAATCAAATAAGCAGAAGTATTGAAGCCATGCTGCAAAAAAAAAGAAATGATAACCTCAGATATGTTTAAATCAAGTTTTCGTATTCTTTGCACAACAAAAAAATAGAAAAACTCATACAAACAAAAGTAAGAAAAGATCAGCAGATTCTTGATATATGTACAACATTTTATACACATATTTTAAATGGTTTAATGGTTACCAGTATACATGTAGGCCTACTCTGGAAATGAGGCAGATTATAAACAGATTAGCAACATTGTTCCAGCACAGCTGGAATCTCCCTCCAAACCGTATGCTTCACGGGTTCGAGTCCGCCTTTTGACCATCAGGTATATGAGCGAGTCACATGTTGATTGCGGGGGTGGTTTTTACGACGTTTCCTCACGTTTTTACGACATTTTCTCCCGGTTTTCCACCGTAATAAGGCAGTTTACAGTGTGAAGTGGACAATCCATCATCATATAAGTGAAATTTCCCTGAGTACGACGTTAAACACCAATCAAACAAACAAACAAACTAATTGTTTGCAATCTTCATCTAAATTTACATTTTGCTACTGATTCTGACAAATTTGTCATCAGATAATCAATGAAGTTTGTGTTTTAAAGCAATTTTGCTTTATTTTTCACTGATGCACATTAATGTATTTAAAAAATTAGCAAACCAGGGCAAAATGCAAATATTAGGTTATCTCAAAAATTTTTACAAGACTGATTTTGAGATTACGCCAGAAAAGATGACAGCACAGGCCTGTGTGGGTAACACAATGCTGATGACTTCACCGCTTATTTTGTACTGATTATGATTAAAAAATAAATGTTGCCAATTACATCCTGGGTGATCTCATTCACCTATCGGGTTGGTCCTCTTTGGGCTTAACCAAAAATAGGGTAAACATATGTTACTCTTCAAGAATTAGTTAGAATTAAGAAGCATATGGATTCAGAACTCATTTCTCCTGGAGATCTTATTTTATTTCTCTTTATTTGTATTCTGCCTCATTGCAGCACTGCCCAGTCATTATTCAGACATTGTCCTGTTTATGCACGAAAAACATTCATAATAGATGGACAAATCTATTTGACAATAACTATTACTAGAAATCTTGAAGAAGTTGCCAAAATAAATAGATACATGTATTTTTCCTTTCCAGTCTTCGTACATCCCATGAGGCTCACAAGTTAGGTATTGCAAGAAACAGACAAGTGGTATGTGTTCTTTGTTTTTAAACCTATTGTAATGAATTTTTATAAAGGCAATAAAAATTAGATCGCCTTATGACCACCGTGTATCCAGGGGACTCCAATCAGTTTCCGGATCAGACCTGAAACAACTTCTTGTATATGGCCTATCACTAGGTAGCCCTGTTTACATGACTGTGAGTGCTTCCCCTCCCAGTCATGCTGTGACATCATCCCGCATACTCGTGGCGCAAGCAGGGGGCCACTTTCCATACAGTTAGATCATTAAAAAAAGATCGAGCGAGCCGTCATGGTGCCTGTGGTGCCTCTAACATGCACGAGCATTGACAGCATGTCGGAATCACACATGCACGTTAGAGGCACCATGGCGGCTCCCAGGATGGTTTCAAGCAGGTCGATAGACCGGAGCGGATAAAAAGTGGCGTACATCGCCCTTACTTGCCAGAGGAAGTCTGTAAGGCAAACAGGGGAAATTTGTGGGACATTGTGATTCGTATTGGCTCTTTATCGTAGCATGACTGGGAGGGGAAGCACTCACAGTCATGTAAACAGGGCTAATCACTAGGAAGTTTTTACACAAATCCACCATCAGTTGTAGTTTTGCTTTGCATGGATTTCATTTCTGACGCATAACTTAAAACAGTCCGTCTGGCATCTGTTTGGATGGATCCAATCAGTTTATGGACCATAGTAGCATACATGTATTGTAACTCAAAAACTGTTAGGCCTATCATCTTGAAATTTGTCAGTTTTGATCCCACAATTTGATACCATCGTACCCAAATCATTTATGCAGACTTCTGTAGAAGATGGCATGTTGCATACTATACTTTGAAAAGGTTTCCTTGGATGTTTATGGTTGTTTTAGTGTGACAATATTGAAGGGTGCCATTTTCATATATAAAACTTTAACCGTAGTCACCAATTCAACCTGAGTGACCTTTTATGTTAAAGTAATATTTTTCTAAAATTTGGAGAAAGAAACTTTTATGTACAATTTTAGGGTCACCATGGTGTTTTTATAAATTGTGATATGGCTTTGCTTCACAGTTGAAGTAACTGGGTGTCCAATTTAACAGTTTGCCTATCTTCTGAATGTTAAAATTTTCAGACAGCATTTGTAAGCTGCTAAATAAAAGTTTGTGTAAAGTTGAAGCTTATCGTTTGTTGAATTGTATCCATAAACAGAAAATGGCAAATCAGCACCAGGATATTAAAGCCATACCCCACATGTGGAGCACAAATATCTTATGGTTGAGTTACACTGAAGCTCACTTATTTATGGAATAAACTTCAGGTATTAAATGGATTGGTCAATCAAAATGTTATATTATATTGGATCTAACATTTTTTTTTGTAAATTAATTTTTTCTGAACTTAACCTTTTCTTGGTTTTCATGCAAGAAAGGGTTAATATCAGATTCTTCATTTATTTCATTTTCCCCTTAATCATGATGTAAGTAATTATTGTGACATTAAATGCATTTGATCATTCAAATTGGATAATTTTGTTACATTTCTGCTGAAATGAAATTCATTTTTTTCATTTTTGTAGAGGAATGCATGTTGCTGTTGTTGTATAATTAATAAACGTAAGTACATGAATTTTAAGTAGATTTCGTTCTGCTTTTACATGATTTTTTAACCAGCATTTCTCATGGACCCAACCTAGAAACTTTTATCTTTATCTCCAGATTTTACATTAAGCTAATTAATTTTTTTTCAAAATTGCTTTACAAGACAAAGGATTTCATTCCAACTATGACAGTTACTCTATAGGGTACTGCACAGGTTGAAGTTTGACTTTCTACCTGTGTAGGAGAAACAGTGTGATAAACTGATAGGGGGTTTAAAAGATCAATTAGATATTATAAAGCTTATGAATTGCAATACTTATCCAGGGAGTGACATGTAACCCTATGTGGAATCTTCTCCTTTTCATTTTCTGCACAATTAATTATCGCCAAGGTATTTCTAGGCATGTAAGATGAATCCACGTTGTTTTATTACATTTCTATGGTATAAATAAGGTTTTTGAATCAGGTGTGATGATTTTTAGCCCACAGTCATTCTTACTTTGGGCTATTCTCATCACTCTCCATGGTCCGTCCGTCCGTCCCATAACAATTCCTGTTATCACTTTATCTCAGAAACTGCTGCTCCAATCACATTAATATTTTATTCAAAGCTTCCCTACATGGACTAGTTTTGCAGGTAACATTTTGGTTCCTGTCTGTCTCTCTGTTCGTCTTTAATTGAGCCATTTGCCTGTAATTTACACATGTTTTGTTATCGGCTAATCTTGGAAACCTCCATTCCTATCAAGTCCATATTTTGGATTTAGCTTCCTTATAAGGTGGAGCTGTGCTGGGCTGATTTTGGTTTTGATCTATATATTCATTCTTTTGTTATCCATTTGTCTGTCTTCTGCAGTTCTATGCATATTGCTAATTTACACATTTTTGTTATCG
>JAVFBW010137669.1:0-13195 GCA_034783835.1 Mopalia ciliata
GTATTGTTTTGAGGATCTGTGTATTGGGGGCTGTTGATTGCTAGGTCATCAGGATTATCACCAAAATTTTGTATTGTTTTTAGGATCTGTGTATTGGGGACTGCTGATGACTGGTTCCTCAGGATTAACACCCAAACATTCTATTGTTTTTAGGATCTGTGTATTGAGGACTGCTGATGACTGGTTCCTCAGGATTAACATCCAAACATTGTATTGTTTTTAGGATCTGTGTATTGGGGAATGCTGATGACTGGTTCCTCGGGATTAACACCAAAACATTGTATTGTTTTTAGGATCTGTGTACTGGGGAATGCTGATGACTGGTTCCTCAGGATTATCACCAAAATCTTGTATTGTTTTCAGGATCTGTGTATTGGGCACTGCTGATGGTTGGTTCCTCAGGATTAACACCAGAGTTCATATTGACCAGATAGTGGAATGCTTTGCTCAGCACTGCCCTCAGTTAGAGCGCCTGGAAATACAGTGGGATCCAGACACCATACGATTCAGTGACAAGAGTAACAAATTTGTTGATCACATCAGGTCAGTATAATTGGCCTGCCTTTCAACAGCTAACCAGCTTCATTAAACTTTCAGGTTTAAGTTACAGGCTCAGCCTTAGCTAGAGACCCGTCCACCCTTCATTTTGATTTCTAAAACTGGATCAAATTAACATTTGAAAGATAAGAAAATTGAAAATTTGGAGCAGCATTTCTCAGAATGTGGAGTTACAGGCAGATTTGCAATCCTAGCTTAGCTTAGCCACTGGTTTCTCGTGTTGTTGGACAGGTTTAGATTTTAGGTGGAGTTTTTATTAGCTTGTAACCTTACATTATGGTGATGCATTCATCATGAAACTCTTATTTAATAAGGTATATAGACAGGATAATTTATATTGTATTATCTGTTTTAGTGGATCAGTTTGAGGTTTTCCTTTCACATAAAAACGCCTCAATTGATAGACTTTGTCATTGTAAAATTTTGGCCTTATTGTCAAAGTTGTGATGTTTTATCTACTTTAAGTTTACAATTTTTTTTTTTTTTTTTTTACGTCTCTAACCTTTATTTTATTTTGGCTGAAAAAGATCAAAGAAATATTTACCTGTGATACTGTAGGTGTATGACCTTTAGATATAGCTCATTTCACTTTGATAAGATAAAACACAATGGCATTCAAGATAAAAGATCAATTGATGTTTTTCTGTTAGTTTTGTTGGAGTGTTTCATTGTAAATTTACATCAAAGAACTCACTGAAAAACAAATGCTTAAATATTTATTAATTGTATGTTTCTGTAGTTACAATTTTCTGTAACACAAGATATTTTTGTAAAATGTAACGGTTTGTTATCTTCCATTTTGTGCATGTTGTAGGATCCAAGGGTCATAACTCCTGTTTCACAATCAGGGAGTTATCTCCCCATGCTATGTATTTAATCTTTATTGTTGTGCACTACTTTCTGCCAAAAAAAATAAACAACTGACTTCTCAATAAGATAAGGTGATACTTACAGGATATTACACTGAGAATTTCGAATACAGTACCAATGGTGCTGTAGATATTGCTCGAGTGATTTGTGAAGCGAAGAACACCATTTATGAGAGCTAAATGTTGGTATGATTGAGGTTTAACACTAAGTTATTTCACTCACATGATGTCATCCATGCATGAGAGCAATACACTTCACTCTAATAGTCTTTTTTTATTGATATCAACTTTAGCCTCATAACCATGGCAAATTCCCTGATCAGCTGTGATCATAGGGATGTCAGAATGGGACTGTTTACTCTTTTTGATATTCCTACTCCTGAACATAATTAAACAATGATATATATATTTTTTTTTACTAGAGCACCACATTGTTGATGATCAACAGCTAATCGAAAGGACTTGAAAAATGTGACATTTGTTGCTGTTCTGTTGATGCATTAAATGTGTCACCTATCTTCTTACTTGGGCAATTTGACTATATCTGTGTTTGGTGTAGTGCATTCTACACTGGAGTCCTCTATTCAATCTTTCTATCTGAAGTGTGCAGACTTCCCTCAGAAAAAGTACTGTGGTCTGGACAGAGTCCCACAATGATAACAAAAAGTGTTATTACACTGCAGTGAAATGTCACATTTATGTGTGAAGAAACTCTTGATACATCATTTGTATAGAAATAAAAAAATTTTAAGTTATTATGCTACTGGTATTTTCTTTTCATTTCAGGTTGCGTTGTCCACTGTTAAAGTCGCTCACTCTGAGTGATGGGGAATACTATGAGATGGTGAAATCTAACTTTGAACGAGCTGATCGGACAAAGGTTGTCAGGACAACCACATTTTACTCAACAAGTTGTGTTAGTTTACTTCACTGCTACAAAGACCTGCTCTTCAACTAAAAGGCGTTTTGTTTTATATATGTGTGAACTAGTGATATAAAACATTAGCAATGTTAGCTATTTTAAGCCAGAGTAAAAATTTGTGAACTAATTTCCTGCAAATGCAACCTCTAATCTACAACAGTAGCGAACAAAGGAATTTTTAATTTAAATTATTATTTGAGTATTTTGAGAATTCAGTTTGTTTTGAATATCCCAATGATGAGGTTAAATAATAGACAATCATAAATGCCATATCTATGGAGTGAGGAGTTGTGTTTTGTTCACTTTCAGCAGATACCATGTTGAATATTGTTATCACTGTTTAATAATATGAATTAGCAACTAGCTAGGTCGCTTGTACATTTATATGATATGCATAATATATTAATGTGTGATTCTACCTGTTCACTAACTGTATCCAATATTCATTGATTCAAATGGAAAGAGAACATATTTTCTTAATCATACGCTCTCATCATTAAGGAAATTATTGTAATTTAGAGCTGGAGCTAGAAATTTAACAAGGGAGGCGTAATTTACCCCCTATTGCTCTCCCTTGAGGCACTGTCATTGGCTCAAGATAATACCATTCAATATGTTGGGTTGAACAAATGCACCATTGTATGCCTAGTTGTAATGTATGGGTGTTGTAGACTTAATGTGTGGTCATTTTTATCTTGGTGTGTATCCGGTTATTGACAGTGGTTGTAACAGATATTATAATAAACTGCTGATGATGTAGTAACAACTGATACTGTAATAATGTTAACAGATAATGTAATAACAACCGATACTGTAATAACTTTTCACTGACTGTAATAATTGTTCTAACATATACTGTCTGGTGCCAAAACCGTGAAACAGATGTGTGTTTTCTAACAGCTATGAGCCAACAAACTGTCTGATGAGAAAAAAAACTTAACTTAAAATAAAATAAAAAACCAATCAAGTATGTTCCTACCTCAAGATAGCTCATACCCCAAAACTCCTAGATATGTTTGCACTTTTTATGTTTGTAATAGAGTTTTGTTTTATATTTATTTATATAAATTAACCATTAGATGCCAAATATTTGAGTAAAAAATGACATGCAACAAAACCATTGAACTGCCAACTGATTGATTTTCTTTATAAATGTTATTTGTCCAAAATGTTTGTATTTGTTAAGTGTGTTGTGTGAGTAGCCAGCCAGTATGTAACAGCAACTAAACTACTGTGGAAAACAAAGAAATCAAAAAGAAAAAATTTTGTCTGATGGGTTGGACAGGATTTAAACTTGGGCCCTATGTTATTGGGAAATGATTAATAGGGTTTTGAAAATATCAATTTAATCAGTATGGCAAAATGTAAAATATTTTGATGCCTTGTGAATTAAATATTATGTTCAGTTTACAGACAACTAAGCTATTTTTTAACCATTTTAGCTGTGTCCCTTTTTTTGTTTTGTCAGTGTAATCCTAATGCTAAAGGGTTTGCATTAAGAATAACTGATGACCTTGTGTGACCTTGGGTCTGCCAGTTTTTAGAAAAATACTGTACCATTCACTGATATCATACTTGTAACGTTGTTAGTCATCAAAATGTGCAAACAAAATATGCAGAAATCAAGTTTATAAAAAGCTTTTATCTATATGTTTTAGAAAAACAAAATTTAATTTAGGAATTATTGTGCTAGTTTTTAATTTTTTAATATTCATTGTTGATGAATTTGATATGCAAGTTTATACTGTCAATAATAAAGATATTTAAGAAAAGTATGAAGGTCTGACATTAGTTGCCTAAAAATGAAAATGACAATACATATTCAAAATTAAAATAATATAATGTTTGGCAAATGTACAAAGAAAAAGTTTTGAAGTAAGAATAACCCAAAGCCTACTGCTACTGAAAGTTTAACTATCCTAAATCGCCTCAAATTCGTCCATAAAAGGAATGTTTAGGAAGCTATTTAAAAGACTTGGAAATTATTTCTAAGAGGCAGAAGATCTTGAAGAGATTAATTCATCAGGTAAACCAATTATGTCCAAATACTTAAAGCCATCACAACTACAAATGTGATTGAATATCTCGCTACGAGTGCTTCTGATGCAGTGTTCTTTTAATCTGGTTATGATGTGTCTATCTGTCTTTCTAATGTAGGATTTGTTTGTATGTTTGATTGGGGTTTAATGTTGTACTCGAGGGTATTTCACTTATAAGACGACGGATTGTCCACTTCACACTGAACCTAGGTTTAATACTGTGGAAAACTGGGAGGAAACTTCGTAAAAACCGTCTTGCAATTTATACCTGATAGTCGACAGGCGGACTGAAAAATACATGGGTTCAGTTTAGTAAGCGCACACACTACCACTAAGCCACGGCGGTGGGGGGCCATCTAATGTTGGAAGAATTACAAGCTAGACATGCAATTTTATATACTTCTCCTCTGAACAAGCACTGCCCATTTGTCCGTTAATTTTTACTTTCCCACAAACATTTTGATTAGCTTCTTGTTTATTTTGTAGTTTACCTATGTAAACGTTTTTTGTTGATCATTTGTCATATACTCCTATTGACAGCCATGGCTTAGTGGTTAGCGAGTGCGCTTTTGAGCTTGCTTCGATGTACCGTTCACGGGATCGAGTCCGTCTTATTATCCTTGAGACACGATGTGGCTCCCGTAATTGCGGGAGTGGTTTTCACGATGTTTCCTCTCGGTTTTCCATCGTAATAAGGCAAGGAGCAGTGTGGAGTGGACAATCCGTCGTCATATAAGTGAAATATCCTTGAGTTAAACCCCAATCCAACAAACCTATGGACAGTATAATAAATGCTGAAATATTATAGTCCAAAAGGAAGTTATTTTTCAGAGTTACACGCACTACTTGTGTATTAGGAATGTACACGTTATCAAACTTTACAGATATATAGTCAAATGGTAAAATATTTCTTTTCAGATGCTTTCCTAATAATAAATTCCTCTTCTGGTTAACATTAACCACGGAGTAAAACACCAATCAATCAATAAATCAAATAAATAGTGAATTCTTAAATAAATGGAGGTGTTTTGGTTTTGTTAAAGAAATGAGATAGGTAGGCCTAATGACACAGGCTTGTTTCTGTTTACTTTAGATAAGCAATGATGTAGGGGATTGTGGGCTACATGACTGTTCAAGGAGTGTGGGTGAGTCACCAGTCCACTGTGATTGCCTTCAGTCCCTTATTACCAAATACTGTTCCTCATAAGAAACATCGATCTTCGCTAGCCAAGAGCTTTATTCCGAGCTACCCTGTAATGCAGCTCGGAATAAAAACTTAGCCAGGGAAGATGCGTATGAACGGAATGCTTGATTTGTTAATCAGAGATGTTTTATGGAACGCTGTGTTTTTTACGACTGTCTGTGTATCAATGCTGATGTCCAGTCTTTTATCAGGCAAATCCATCGTGTAAGATCTCGAGCATTTTCTATGTCCGGGTTAAGTTCAGGTTTAGTGTATGGATCCGGCTTAGTTTTAACCACAACCCATAAAAGAAATGTAGCAAGGTTAAGATGAAGCTTTTAGTCCGCAATCAGCTGGTCGTTAAATCTGTTCTGTATACGGTTTCGTGCGATTTAAAAAATTATCGTATTGACTTGCGTGTCTGTATATGAATCCTACTTCCATGTATAAAAACCTGTCCAAATTACTTATTGTTTTTATAAATGCGGGCCGTGGCTTAGTGGTAGAGAGTGCGCTTCCTTCGATTAACTGTTCACCGAATCGAGGTATATAAGCGAGTCCCATGTTGTGGCTCCGGCAATCGTGGGGGTGGTTTTTACTACTTTTCCTCCCAGTTTTTCACCGCAATAAGTCTGTGCACAGCGTGAAGTAGGCAATCCGTTGTCATATAAGTGAAATAACCTTGAGTACGACTTTAAACACCATTCAAACAAACAATTGAATAAATGCTAGGTCTTTCCAATAACGCTGAACCGTTTGTTCATCACAGCCATGGCGTAAAACATTCCGGTAACCAATGTGGTACAAAAAATGAATAGGGAATTAAATTCAGTAGTGCTTCAAACAATCGGCCAGAGCTGTATAAGGACAGCATTAAAGTGCATGGTTAACGGTTAACGTTATACCGTTTGTCACAATTTTCACACATTATCTTAATGCTCCACGTCTTCTGCTTGTATTGTATCATATCATATATCAGTTTTTTTAAATTTTGGCGGAGGTGTCTGTCTGTTTGGTTAACTCTATTATATGCGTGAAAAAGTCTCAAGCACAGAGTTAAAACATAAACAAACTTGTGCCCCTCATAACTGAAACTTCCGTCATATGTAAAATACCTCTCAACGTTTTGTCCTCATCTGTGCTACAGCTGACTAGCGGAGACCGCTTTTAGACCTGCTAATAGTTCATATGTCCAGTCGATATTGTTATTGTTCGTTAAAAGAATTAATAGCATTGTTTCGCGGGATATTTTCGTCATATTAACAATCTATCTTCGACAAGTTTGTCATTTTTCCTCCTTAATTTACAATGACTGAAATAGTTTTAAAATTATTATCAAAACTGCTGATAATTATGTAAAATAAACATTTACATTGATCTCGTTTCATTACACCCGGGATTACAATATACATATATCAACTCAACACAATTTTACCATCTCGTACCGTGGTATTGATTTAAGTCCACAAATCACATAAAATATCCTTAAAATTCTAACCCCGAATTGTGATGTTTGCTATCTATAATTCTCAAATTTTTATTGCAAACACAAAACTTTTCGTTCTTCAATTCAGACTCCGAGCGATGTATGCGGTTAGCTGTGATTGAATAATGACGAGCTATAGGCCGTGGACATAATCCAACCACGCCTAAGGGCATACATCGATTGTATACAGGCTGAATTGGAGAAAGATCAAAGTATAAGTACATATACATGCCCAAGACACCAAACCTGTGATAAGTATGTAGAGGGATTAGTAACGCCGCTACCCTTCAAATCAGCGAAACGCGAATGTGTGACTCGGCTACATGTAGCTTATTGCAATCAATGAGCAGACTTAATTTGTGTGACCAATACCTCCAATGTATCGTTTGGAACGAGCTAGCAGAGGAACACATTTACGATTCACCAATTCGAAGGATAGCGGAGTTTCTAATCCCAGACCAAAGTCCCCAATCATCATTGGCCAGACGGATCCCATAATTAAAAACTATAATACTAGGGCGAAAAAATATATCCCTGTGGAAAAAAAATACTCAAAACCTATTTAAGGAAGTGTCCGCTATTCACCACTTCACTTTGGGCGATATCGGACGCTCCATGAGATAAGTATAGGAACAAGGGAAGTAGTATACTGTTTCAGGTCTTGCTGGACCCCTTGGTCGATTTTCAGAAAACATGCTCTTTAAAACGGTACCACCAACGCCGTCATGACGCCACAGAACGCCGTCGTGATGCTGCAGCATGGCGTCGAGTCCTCTTATCGCCCATCAGGTATATGAGGGAGTGACATGTTGTGGCTCCGGCAATCGCGGGGTGGTTTTTCCTTCTGGTTTTCCATTGTAAGGCTGTGTGAAGTGGATAATCCGTCGTCATATAAGTGGAATACCCTTGAGTACGACGTTAAACACCAATCAAACAAACAATTAATTATAGCTTTAACAATTACACAAACTCGAACACAATAAAGCGACCCTTTGTTGTGTGTCTTTACAAGGTGTAGAGCGTAGTACAGACAATACTGACCGCACACGACTGTCTTGTCACTTTGTAACGTCTGCGTATTCCACGTCCAACGTTGCTTCATCTTGTTCTACCACTGTGTGATCGGGGCTGACAACAGGGGTATGCTATAGGAATCGAAATACTCCCCGTGACGATCTGAATTGGGATAATCTCAGCGTCGCTGGGCAAATTGGGGACTGGTCGAAACAGAAGCTGTAGCCGCCTAGAACCTCTTGACGGGAGATGCCGTCCCGGTAAGCTTTCCCCACACCCGAAAACAAGCCATTTGTTGTTGAAGCGTTGTGCGAGGAATGATTGAATTCGCCGATCGCTCATGTGCAGCGCTAGGTAGTTCAAGTCCATGTGTCGAAATTGAAAAGGGTTTTTGCTATAAGCACCGCCGAAGGCTGTGTTGTCGACCATACTGAAAATGGGGCGTTTTGGTAGCATACCCAGGTACAAATTGTGCTTATTGACGCCGGTTTGCCCTTGCAAGGGGACAGCGAAGTACTTGGTGAGCACGTATCGAATCTCGGTAATTGGTCGGTTCTTTTCCAAGACCTTGTCATGCGCGAGCTTGAGGGGTGGTCTAATTGGGACTCTGCGAACGAGCATTTGTACCTCTTGGAGAACGACTTTATAATCGAGCTCTTATTTAAGGGTATTATTATTTGTTTATTTAAGTGTAGCCAAAGGTTTGTGGGGGCGACTTGATCCTCCTCCACCAAATCCGTACCATCTCATTTGATAATTTTCGCTTTGACGTACCAAAAGGTGTTGGTCAAATCCAGGTACCTGTCATTGTCAGCTTTGGTAATGTGGAGTTCCACTGGACCGCTGCGGCTAATGCTGGGTTGTACGTTTCACACCGATTCGTCACCACACTAACCTGGGTGGTTCTCAGGGTCCACCACACGTTGGCGGTTGCCCCTGAAAAAGAAATAGTTCACAAAGGTGGAAGAAGACGACTATGGGCGCTTTTTATCATTCTTCAAAGGAGGGTTCCACCAATGGTGTCATGGTATGGGAAACATCTTAAGCAGAGTGTTCAAACTGGTCAAACTTCTAGATTTGCAAGGGGTCGAAGCGGTCGGTCGACAGGCGTTGGGAAGTGGTCTGACGCAGCATAGGGCGTACGACTCCAATAGGCTATGAAACGGCCTGCGACTGAAGCCGCCTAACATCTCACCACTTAAGCCAAACGCCAGAGGTCTATATCAGGACAGCGGACACGACGCAGACCGGGATGGTCAGCTCCTCGGTCAAGGGGTATAAACGGTCGGTTGATATGTCCCGGCGTCAGTCGATGGCGACCATCCCGACGGATTCAACCCGATATTTTCAGCTAAAAGCATGCCGTTCGTGTGGTGGGATAAACAGTGAGTTTGATTATTGGGCCCTGCGACCGACCCTTGGTAGTGGTGTGACATCTCGGTGTGCAACGTAAACCCCGTGGCGAACTTCATCACATCAACCGCTGTAGTTGCGGACTAAACCCAAACTGAACCTTCTTCTGGAACATGATTTGAAACACTTGACGTCCTTCGTCAATGTCGAAGGTCGAAGTTTCTGATGTTGAGATGTTTGTGTTTCAACACCTATCAAAGCCCTTCGGCCAGCGCCCTGGGTTATTGATAATACCCTACAGGAAGCGTTAGCCGGTGCATGTGTTCCATCGATCGATATTGGAGCTGAGTGATGTCGATGTACACTTCGCCGGGTTTTATGTTGAACCAAGTGTGGGGGTATTACCGCTCGCCCGTCAACCGGGTAGCCTTGGGGAGTTGGATCATGTAATGGGTGGCCGTGTTGTTGGGAAACACCCCCATGAAACTTGCTGGATAGGGTCATGTAAAACATCGCATCATTGTTTGCAGTCACACGTTACTGAGGTGGTGGTCAGGAGGGAGTGGGACTGCGCTGTAGCCTGTGGCCGGTCCCCCTAAGTTGAATAAGACCGTGCGCAAGATAGGCCGCCCCGCCCCAGACGATGTGTCTGTCATGGACGATGTGTCGACCGGGTTGGGAACGGCTGGGGCGTGGTGGTGTCTCCAAGACCGACCTGCTGTTGGGGATACAATCTCTTGGGATGTTCATCGCTTAAAACGCCCTGGTCAAAACCCTACGGCTAACGGTGTCCGGTCGCTCCATGACATCGATTTTACAGTGCGGCGTTGATAAGATCAACCATGTGCGTCTCGGGGCCGGCTGTCGATGACCAAATCTCCCGTTCCATCCGGTGGTGGGGTTCGTATTGATGCTGTTAACAAAGCGTGTGCTTTTTTTCGCAGACGGACATGGACACTGCTTAACAGCTTGCCTTCGATGTGTTGTACACCGTCTCAGACTGCAGTTGTGGGTGCTAGGGTCATGGTGACGTCAGTGTCGGTGGCAGTGCTGGTTCATAGTTGTCGGGTGGTCGTGGTGTCTGCGGTGGATGTGTTTACCCCTAGTGGTGTTCCCAGTGAGGTTCCCAGAGGTTAGTGTATCCCAGATTTCACAATGAAACGAAGTGACCAATTTTAACACTGTGCAGTATGTATGAAGACTAAATCAGACGCGCGTTGTGTCGACTTAATGGTGACCCCTGACCGTAACACGTGATAAGGTTTTAGGGTCACCACTGTGTCGTCGTGTGGAAGGTGTGTCTACTCAGTGGTGACCCCTGACTGTGGCACGTGATACGCTCAATGGTCACAAATTATTCGCCATGTTGTTGAAATAATCTCAGTCACGCAAAGGTGTCTGCGCTATTTTTGTCTGTATTAAAACGATTGTGTTCCAGCTTTTCACATGGCTGATTAGTATGACGATGACGAGTAGGGTATCTCTTTTTGTTTCTATAACAACCCATTTAACAACGCACACCGCTAGTTTAACGTGTGGTGTTGTCGTCTGCTAGATTTTATTTCGAACAGCCTGTTAAATTTAAAAAAAAGTTATTTAAAACTAAATTCTGAAGCGAATACACTATTTCAATGCATTATCTTTATTTTGAGGACTCTACCGCTAGTCGTGGGTAAAATTTGTATTACGGTACATGTACTAAGGTGCAGTTCCTTAGTGCTAAGCAACATGTACTCCTTCTTTGAAAGTAATAAAATATTTGGCTGCTTTTTAAGTAATTAATATTTAGTATTCAATAACGCATGACCCTTCCTTATTATGTAATAGCAAACGTGACTCGAGTTGTCCTCCTTTTACTACTTTCAGACAGTCTTTAATGCAACGACTGATGCCGATATTCTTTAATACTTTCCTGCATCGTGGGTTGTCCAAATTAACCTTTCGTGAAAGTAAATAGTGTAGCATGTACTCATACTAAAGTAGACTCACACTGACAGTAATCTCCCCTTTTATGGAACTCTTCTGTTGTTTTGTTGTTGTTGTTGAATATGGCTTTATATGGTGTAGCTGTATGCTGATTCCTTGTAATTAAAACCCATAACAACCTACCAGTCGTCTACAGTGTCCCCTTCCAAAAGAGCGGTAATCGCAAATGTTATGAGGAAAAGAACAACTAAAGGGTGCATTACACCTGCCAGTACTGTTCAAAAGGGAATGCCACAGTAAGACAAGGTAAAAAAAGAATGTTTACCGTCGCCTACCCAAGCTCAAGGAAGCACGGACAATACGGCTAAGCCGGATCGAGGCGGTGACAAGCCCGCGGACAGAGAGCTGTCGCCACGTACGCTCATATCACCAATCTTAGGCCTAGAAGCAGGCAAGGTTAGCTGGCGCACTTTGAACAATAAAAAATGAAATACAAAAACTAGCTTCATTACAAACTAAGAGAAGACATTCGGAGTCATTTTCAGATGATTACCTACCATCCTATCAGTCACCCAAACTGGTGAAAAAAACGTGACGACGCGATCCTCACGGGTAAAAGACATTCAGAAACCAATAGAGTTGGTACAAATGTTATTGCCAGTAGTTTGACTCGTAGCCGATATCCTAACGGAGGAAGAGGTTTTTTAGGGCGGCTCCCTGGCCCAAACCAATACTACAAGGGACGAGGGATGTACACTAGAACTCCAAACACGAGGAGTCAAAAGAGCAATCAGAAGTAATGCCTGCGGTATGTGAGCACAATTTGTGTTGATTTTTATAGCAAAATCAAAAGTGTTTTAGCAAATTTACTAATAGCCTTTTATGCAGGAAATTTATCAAATTGTCTTTCTTTTTGGAAAACAATTACGTCAGATAAACAGTGTTAAATGATTACAAGGTATTACAATAGCGTTAAACGAACCACCAATACAGCGAAAAGAACCCGTTCAATATGCTGTATCTCCTGTCAAGGGGACGACAATCACAGCTAAACTATATGAAATGGAACAGCATGGTGTCATTGGAAGATGCCGTAGTGGACCTAAGCAGTTAATTTCTAATATATTTACGAAAGATCATTTTAGATTCATCATCATTAAATGAGTGTGTAACTTATCCCCATTTTAAGATGGAAACTCGGCAATCTGCCTTAAATCTCATGCCAAAAGACTGTTATATTAGTACACTAGATTGGGAGGATGCTTATTATAGCTTAAGAGAAGCTCCGTCTTTCAGAAAATATCTAGGTTCAAATGGGGGGAATCCCTTTATCAGTATATTGCGCTCTCCCAAATGGGTTTAGTTCGGCGGCGCCACGTCTTTTAACTTAAATTGTCAAGGTGTTTTTCAGCCCTGTACGTAAACACGGATTTTTAAGCACCAGCTACATTGGTGATGATGCCTTGTTAATAGGCTATGATTAAAAGGAATGTAAATTAAATGTGATTGAAACTGTCCACCAATCAATCAAAGCTGGGTTTGTGGTTCACCATGATAAATCGAGCCTCATTCCATCCAAGGAGGTAACCTATTTAGGATTTGTACTTAATTCAACTAATCTGGCTATTTGCCTTACTCCTTCCAAAGCATTCCAAGGCTATACTGCCAGTTTATGTTAGATAGATCAGATATCAAATTGCGACAGCTAGTTACTCTCATTGGCTTAATGATATCTAGTTTCAAGCTTTACAGATAAAGAAAGGATGTTTTGAAGCAAAAATAACTTTAACTCAGGACCGTATAGAAGATATTCAAATGTTAATAGCTAATGCTCAATCTGCTTTT
>JAVFBW010137691.1:0-13193 GCA_034783835.1 Mopalia ciliata
GATCACGTGAACGGTCATGTGATCTACTGAACGACAGTGTTCTCAGCCAAATGCTTATCGTCTGCGCCTAACCATTCGGCCTCGCGAGGTCGATAGCTGAGCATTTGGCTCTCGTCTGCGGCGGGCTTAACCAGATTTTTTTTCTGTTCTAAGCTCTTTATATATATATTATCATTGTTTTGTTGCTATCAAAGCAAATGGGTTTTCCATTATCCATTCCAGCTGTCATGTGATCACCAGTCATAGTTTATTGACAGTCAAGGGTGGTAACCTTTACTCTCACAGCTTAAACCGTCATATGAGAGAAATTTGGTCTAAAATCCCAATCAAAGAAACAAACCCAAAGAATGACACAAATTAATATCAAATTTGACCATCTGTTTCTCAGCTTCCAGCCCACCATCAGTTACCTCTTCAGGTTATCACATATGCAGGATGTTTGATCTCCATCTTCTGTCTCATCCTAGCTTTCATCACCTTTATCATCTTCAAGTGAGTATTTTCATCTGTTCTCTAAATTAAAGTACCCTCTGGCTAAGGGCAGTTTGTTTAAAGAGTAACATGCTGTCTTTACCTAGTACTGGAGGAAAACTTACTTTCCAACATTATGGAAATAAAATGAAATACCCTTAAGCAAGGTGTCAAATACCAATCAATCTAAATAAAAGTCCTGGGGCCGGTTGCTCAAAGCACCTTTAGCCTAACAGTCAGTTAAATGACGTAGCATCACAAAGAAGTGTAGGTCACATCATAATAGAAATTCATTGTTACGCAACGTCCTCTAACTGATGTTTAACTTGACTGAGCTTTGAGCAGCTGGCCCTTGGAGTAAAACAAGGGATTTTACACCTGCCAATTATTTCATTACAGAATACATCATATATATACTGTTTTAACTTTCCCACAAGGATGTGCTTAGAAATGGAAATTCATCAATCATATATGTAAAGTGTGAACATGATCACTTGAAAACAAACTCCTCAAATCATTTTCAACTTGGATGGCAGTTCCCTTCTTAAAAAAACGAAAGGATGGATTGTATGTTACCATTGTCCAGAAAATACTATGTCTGTTATATGCCTAGTTTTACATTTAATTCGCTCTGGTGTGAACATGACGACAGCATAATTAAGCTTCTTCGTTTTTATACAAAAGATTTTAAAAGATGTTATTGCATTTAAACAAATTCACCCAAAATATGTCTGTCTACATCTGTCTGTTATTTTGTAATTGGCAAATCAGCATGTGTGGTTTACACTACAAAGTGCAAACACATTCTCCAATTAACATCGACTTTATTAGTTTCAACAGATTCTAGATCAGAAAATCTGTTCAAACTGGGAAGAAAGTGTTATCCCAAAATAAGAAAAACAGTGTTAATATCCACTTTCTAAAAGACTCATAAACCATCTCAATATATCTTGTAAATATCATAACTTGAAAAAAAGTTGACTCATTGTCTTCAAAATTTAAATTTAGCTTTATTTAACTAGCACCACATTTACTCAGAATTGTTTCAAACCTATTGAATTTCATGATACATTTAGTTCCAACAGTTAGTTGGTACATGGGATTTCATGATACATTTAGTTCCAACAGTTAGTTGGTACATGTCATTTAATGATACATTTAGTTCCAACAGTAAGTTGGTACATGGCATTTCATGATACATTTAGTTCCAACAGTTAGTTGGTACATATCATTTCATGATACATTTAGTTCCAACAGTTAGTTGGTACATGGCATTTCATGATACATTTAGTTCCAACAGTTAGTTGGTACATGGGATTTGATGGGGATTGTAAGCATCCCGACTAATCAACTTGTAAACTTTCATTAGATTTCAAGTGGATAATTTTGTACTGTAATAAATAATAAGTCCTATGTTCTTCTGTGTTATTTAGAAACTTGCAATGTGATAGGAATACAATTCACAAGAACTTGGTGCTGAGTTTACTGATTGCCGAGTCTATATTCCTGGCCGGGATACAGCAGAGCGAGACCCCTGTAAGTCAAAACTGATTAAATAATATATCCTTTGTGTTATTCACTTTTGTCTTTTTAAGAAATCATAAAAGATCTCATTCTTGTTGCCTGTGAGTCTTAAAACACATTTGCAGATCTATAAGATCTAGGAGTGAAATATACGCTGTCATATGAGTGAAATATACGCTGTCATATGAGTAAAATATACATTGTCATATGTATTAAATATCTGCTGTCAAATGAGTGAAATTTACGCTTTCATATGAGTGAAATATATGCTGTTGTAGGAGTGAAGTATTTGCTGTCGTAGTGAAATGTACACTGGAGTGAAATATATGCTTTGATATGAGTGAAATATATGCTACCCTGTGAGAGAATAGTGTTGTTTCGGTCTATTCATCTGTCCACCATCTAAGTGTTCTGTGTTGTAGAGAGGAGGATCACCCTTTGCTTAAAAATCATTTAGATGTAGAATTCCATCACTGATAATCAACTTCTTTTTTCCAGGTTTTGTGTGCAGTTATAGCTGGTTTCTTGCATTTCTTCTTTCTGGCCTCATTTGCCTGGATGTGTTTGGAAGGAATTCAACTCTATATCATGTTAATAGAAGTGTTTGAGGCGGAGAGGTCACGTATCAAGTGGTACTATCTCTTTGGCTATGGTGAGTTAACAAAGAAAGTCACTGATTTCAGCTTCCTTGGTTCATGACTTTCCCATTCTACACTCTTAATTCCAGCATTATGGTTAAAACAGGGATTTTTTTTCTGTTGGTAAAATAAAATCCATTGATTAATATAATTGTTTATTCAAGATACAAAGTTATAGTAGTACTTTATTACTTGATTCTGCATCCTCAGTACATTTCAAGGTACGGAAGGAACATTGGTTTTCCACCATAGCAACACTTACCATTTCATGATTGTGTATGTGTAAGTACACCAAGGTAGTGTGAGTGTATTACACTTGAGCTATCAAGGTGAATAAATCTATCTCTATAAGCTCTTAACATAATGACATGTTGGTTGACTGTTTATTGCTGCATATGTTAATATGTTATTTAAATGAAAACAAATTCTCTTCAATCCTCTGCCCACAGGTGTACCAGCTGTTATAGTGGGCGTGGCAGCGGCTGTGGACCATCAAGGCTATGGAACCGATAATCAGTTAGTTTTGGCCGATTTTATGTTTCTGTATCAATGTACAAGTATAATATCATTTGCTATCATTCCTGACATCATTTGGATGAGTGGAAGGCTGGAAGCCGCTTCATGGGGAACTCTGAGGGGCAATTTGCAGCTGATGTGTTCTGGGGACCAGCACTGTAAATGTGTACACTGTCATATTTCACTACGTTTACTACAACTAAACAATGTACTTGACTCATATCTTGCCAATGGTTGCCCCATTTGATATGAAGGATGGCTTCCTTCATCCATTGTACTTTAAGCGCTGGAGGAGAATTAACTTTCCAACATAATTTCAATGCTTCACATATTGGTTATGCTAGTGTCAAGTTTTCTTGGAATACTAAATACACCACCAACATATAAGTGAAATACCCTTAAGTATGGTGTAAAACACCAATCCTTCAACCATTTGGTTAGCTACCAGTCATAAAGCTGATGTAACCTTTGATAATAATCTCTGATCCAACAAAGATTTCATGGCACTGTTTCTCTAGTGGTGAAAATTCTACTAGCTTAGAATCTTGCAAACCTGTTGGACTGTTGTTCAAGTGAATATAAGAACTATTGTTGGAAAACCCAGGAGATGTTCTGTGGCTTCTTGGATTCATTTGTTTGATGGAACATGATTCAGGCTTAGTATAGAATGATGTGGCCATGGTCGGCCAGTTCATTTCTTAGCTCAAGTCAATTCTCACTGATATTTTACCACAATTACATCAACTCCTTTCAACAAATATACTTAATGGATTTGTTTTGTTCCTATAAGATTGATAATTTCAAAGTCAAAAGATTTTATTTCAGCAAACTTTTACAAAATACATAAAAAAAATAAACGTTTACTTGAAGTGTTGAAAAGGCTATAACTATAAATAGTGAATAATTAGTGGATGTAGATATGATGATTACATCAGAGAATTTAAATATATATGTTTTTTTTCTGTAGTTGCTGGCTGAGGACTGACACATACTTTATCTGGAGTTTTGTGGGGCCAGTGGCTGCTGTTATTACGGTATGTCTCTGTTACAATACTTTACACCTGTAGACGGATTCTAGGAGATGAGTATCAAGTTAAAATATCATGATTTTAAGTGTGAAACATACCCTTATTAACACCCAATTCCTATCTGGTTTATGAAACAATCAGAGCTGTCTGGTGAAGCTAGTTTTAATAAGGCTTTTCTAGGCGGACTTGGCTCACGTAATCAAAAAGTTACCCATGTCTTTCAACTTGTGTAGACTTGTCTGGTCTTCATAAATCAGTTTAAATAACACATCTTGATCAACTTGCATTGGAGAGTAAGATATCCTGATAAAGCCAGACTTTCCAAATAAAAATTTTCTTTGTCATTTACAGTGACAGCTTTGTTAGTACATAATATACCTGACAAAGGACATTTTTGGGGAGCTGCTATTGTAGAGAACTGATCAAAATGACTGATATGTTAATGAGTAATACATTAACTTGTTTCAGGTGAACATTGTAATGTTGAGTATAGCAGTGTATATGATGTGTCGTCATGCCACCAGCGTCCCTGCCATCAGAACTAAAGAGAAGCCTAAACTAGAGAAATACAGGTTAGTTTGGTGCTAATAACAATTTTCAACTCTTGTTTTATCTTAGATAGCAAAATTTAAAAAGTAGTAGAAAATAAGAATACAGTACTTGTTAATCAGATACTCACCTGGCGCGTGTCTGATTTAATCAGATACTCTCTTGGCGGATGTGTCTAATTTAATCGGATACTCTCTTGGCACATGTGTCTCATTTAATCAGATACTCACCTGGTGCATGTGTCTCATTTAATCAGATACTCACCTGGTGCATGTGTCTGATTTAATCAGATACTCACTTGGTGCATGTGTCTGATTTAATCAGATACTCACCTGGTGCATGTGTCTGATTTAATCAGATACTCACCTGGCACAGGAATATGCTTGAGAATGATGAATAAGTCTTGAATGAAAATGTTGTTTATTCAGACATCATTCTTAAGCATGTATGCTTGAAATGTTGCAACCTTAATAAACTATAAGTTGTAATCCATACAGCCTTAAGTTATGTTTATCTCTACATTGTTATGTTTTTGGTTGTCATGGGAACAGTATTCAGGATATGGAAAATGGATCAAAAGTACATAATGTAGCTCCATTTCCAAGTGATCCACGGGTCAAACGAGTCTCTGATGTCCCGTAAGAATTTCACATCTTTCATCTGGTTGTGTGATAGAGTTTATATTTGTGTTTTTAGAAATTTCTTTTTAAGATTTTTGTTCAAGATATCTTGGCTTTTAATTTTACGTTATTCAGTTTTTTTATCTTTCGTTTTTTACTGTGTTTTTTCATGATTTTATTTTGTACATTTGTTTGCATGTTGGTGTGCTGCTTATTTTGTTACTAGATGTATTTAGAAAATTTTGTGTTACCTAATTCTCCCCTAACTTTGTTGTTGTGGGATATCAAAATGTGGTATGTCTGTCTGCCGCTTGTCAGAGATGTATGGTTGTTTCTGGACAATAACTATGAAACCTATCCAGATATCTTTTGTACACATTTGAATCAAGTGCTGAATGATACCTTTTATTATTGACTTAAAATAATATTGAATTTCAACTTACATGTATCTAGCTTTAACAAAATGGCTAATTGGTTTAAATACTTGTTAGAAAAAGGAATGAAAAGACATACTGTACTCTAAAATAAGTCAGGGGTGTAAAATAACCTTGACCCATGGCCATGGCTCAGTGGTAGCGAGTGCGCTTCCTAATCCGAACATGCTTCGATTTACCGTTCACGAGTTAAAGTCCATCTTTGGACCATCAGGTATATGAGAGAGCCACATATTGTGGCTCTGGCAATCACGGGGGTGGTTTTTACCAGGTGTCCTCCCGGTTTTTCACCATAATAAGGCAGCGTACAGTGTGAAATGGACAGTCTGTCATCATATAAGTGAAATACGCTTGAGTATGATGTTAAACACCAATCAAACAAACAAATAAAATAACCACAAACACTCTCCCAAAATGTCTTGTTATAGGTTACACTGATATTAAAAAACTACAAACACTCTTTGCATCATCTTTTTTTAAGGAGTGGGATTTAAAATAACTCCAGCCATCTCTCCAAATGTCTTGTAATTGACAAGGGGGGTGGGGAGTTTCAGAGCATATCATCTTTCATTTCATTGGCAATTCCTATTTTCCTGTTTACTTTAAAAAATGTATTGGTTTTTCTTGATTTTTGTCTCCCACTACTATAGCCATTGACTTATTTTTGCATTATTGACGCCTATCTGCTGACATGATAATTTTAGAACAAATTTACCCATTAACTTGAAGCTTGTCCGGTTGCTTCCTTCTTTAAGATTATGAAATGGATTCAATATCACCAAATTCCCAAAAGAACAAAATGGTCACCATTGCGTAATTTTAATAATATTTACATCTATATTTTGACCACAGGACTTCAGAACAAATTCACAACTAATTTCAAATCTGTAGGTTCGCCTGACGAATAATGGATGGGATTGCATTCCACTAAAGTGAAATAATTTTTTTTACAAAAAGCATGGCTGGCTGGTATTGCGTGTTAAACAAACTTTTGCCAGAAAGTGGCAGCAACTATGGCTGCAATTTTTTGAAATTTATTATGAATCCAAATATGTCTTGAAAATAAGTTGACAGATTATCTTTCTATCAGTTAGCTCCATTATTATTTTCCACCAAATTGCCCAAACCAATATGGTAATATTCACCATAACATTTACATTATATAAGTTGACATTTTATCTTCAAAGTAAACAGTTAGCTTTGGGTCTTTGTCACACTACTACCACATTCAGAATTATTTTCACCAAATTGCTCAAACCAATATGATGAGAAGCACCATAACATTTACTCTATGAAGAAAAAAAAACTGTTCTCAAACTTGAGCTGGACAAGTTGATTTGACCAGGATTATGAGCATAATTTTTATAATAAACATTTAGTGGGGCACCTGCTAGCTACTCAGCTTGTTATGTAAGCTTGGATACTTTGAGTGCAAACTTTTTATCACTCTTTTTAATTTGATTTCATGTGAACTATGTATTTATTTCTTATGTATGTTTTGTGTGATGTCACAGTTGTTAATTTGCTGTTAGTGAATGTACTGAATCTCCTTTCAAATATTGTTTTTTTTTTACACTATTTAATGTTGATAGCTGGCCAGAAGGTATCTGGTAAACATAATAGTGGGTATAACTGCTGCCATCAAAGGACCTTCAAATAGCCACCGCTATCATCAAATTAACTGAAATATTGAAATATAAAATGGTTGGTAATTTTGAAGTCCTTGATATATGGGCTCAGCAGGCCATATGCTAAAAGACCTTGTTTACTAGGATTGTGTCTTTTTCAAATAAATACAGTTTGATGTCCTGTCCTGTGTCCTTTTGCATCACTAAATAGTAGACGATTCGGATTGACAGGGAGACCGTCTTAATGTGTAACTTCAACAGTGAACAATTGTATCTACACTAACAATATCAGTCTACCAAATTTTTAAAGCTAAATCACCAGCTACACGCACATTGCAAAGGGCGCAGACATACTGAAAACACCCGTATGAACAATTTAGTGCGCAAGTCACATAGGGGAAGTGAAGATTGTCACTCGTCCATTTCGTTGTCAAGTTGTGTATTTGGAAGTTACAGCCGTGAATAGAAATGTAATTTTGAAGATTATCGGTTAGCGTAAGTCATGGTTATTGTAAATTCTTGCTGACACACTAATACATGTCGTTACAGAGTGTAAAAGCCGTAATGTTCTCGGCGAAGCTGTCGTCAAGATAAACAATATGGCGGCGTACATGTACATTGATTCCCTCTAGAACAAAACGTTTCGTTTATTTCGTGCTGGAAACCCTTTCTTACTCAGTCATTCCAAACCCAGAATAACTGTTAAAACCAGGTCGTATGTAGAGTCTTAAATCAAATCAAGCAATATTATTTTGTTGTTTATATCGAAGCTGTATTACAGTAAAGTAAAATCCTACGACCTGTACACCTAAAAAAAAAATGCTGTGTAGGGGCCCTAGGCCTAGTGGGTTTCCTCAAATATTGAAATAAGTTCATTTGAAAAAAAGATTGAGCTAAACAGGTATGATACCCCCCTGTGGATATTAAATAAAACTGAGTAAAAAGATCTTTATTTAAGTTTAATATTTAATACAAGTTTCCTTGTTTAAACAGCTATGCAAAGTCTGTTTGATTGGTGGTTTAGACTACCGTACCCAACCATTCACGAATATTTCGCATTATAATCAGGGACATGTGGCAGTGGCTATGTAATGTATTGTGTGTCGTGGTAGTCAAATTCACTGTTCATATCATAATGAAGTGCTTGACATCAGTCACCCAGATATAACATATAACAAATCCTTACGTGTGTCATTTATACATACATATAGACTACAAAAATTGACGAACCATTCTGCTTTATTGCGGTTTTAATTGCAGAGTTTTTTTAAAGGATAGCAGATGACACTTTGTAACCAATAAAATATCCACGGAAACATGTTTAATCTTGCTTTAAAAATATTCCTGTGGCCAGTTTTTTTTTTAAGGAAATAAAACACTTGATTTGTTAGGCAGTTAGGCCTTCAAATTGAATTTATGTCCATGCAGTTCAGTCCCATTTTCCATTGGAGGTTGTTCATGTAATTGTACTTGCCAGTTTAGGAAATGCTTAGGAATCTTAGTTTATGATATAGACTCTAAAGTTTAATTTAGAACTCCTTACCTTCATCTATGAGCTACTGCCAGTGCAGTCCAAATTCAAAATTGGCCTTGAGGGACATAGCTATTCATGGCATGCAGAGTTACTTCTGCATAAAATATATCTTTGGAATTATTATTATTATTTTATCATAGTTATATATTACCCCATATGGACTTCTGTAGTTCTGTGTGGGGAACCTGTTCTCAAACACTTATAAATCATCTTTTTAAATTACAAAAACAAGGAGCTCGTCTCATATTGTCGACTTATTTACGAACACCTACTTCAGTTTTACTTAAAGAACTCAGATGGATGAAAGTAGATGAAAAATAAACTACAATAAAGTACAAACTATTATGATTAGTTTACAAAGCTCTAAATTCACTTACTCCAATGTATTTAAGTGTGTAATTGTTATTTATTCAAAACAAAAATTTACACATGCGTTTATTACATTAAACTGCTTTTGAAATCCACCTTCCTTCTTTTAATTCAACCTACGTGAAAAATAGTTTATATCAAACGGGAGGGGGTCAGTGGAATAATTTACCATTAACCTTTAAGAAGGCTTCAACTTTTCAAATTTTAAAAAATCTTTATATATACATTCCCTTTTTTAATCAACATTATATATAAGCTTAACTTTTGTGATAAATTCTAAATGACATTCAAAAGATAATTGTTAATTAGTACATTTAATCATCTACATATCCAATTTAACACTTTGATTATTTATTTAAGTTATCTGAATTACCTTGATGATTTTACTATTGATGTATTTATATATGACATTTAAGAAAAAATATGTACAGTATTTATTAAAGGTTACAGGGAAGAGACAATTTGTAATTTGACTTATATTTTCCTTGTTAAGTAAAGTTATTATTACTATGGCCTTCAAATTTTGTTGGAAAGACATATTGAAATCGTTCAAATTATTAGTATTCTTCTTCTCTCTAATTAACTCAAAAACTAAATATATACTAAATATATAAGTAAAATACTAACATGATGTAATCAGAAGCAAAATTCACTTGAAAATGGTATCGAGATAATTCTGACGTTTGACATAATTTTTCCGCCATTTTAATTTTCTATCTTTTCAAAATTTGAGTAAAGGCGCAAGTAAAGTGAGCAATAATTGACAACTATTTTAGGACTTCCCTTTCTTGACGTATATCGCATATCAAGCGGATTTACTTCACGAGTACAAATCCGGTATCGCGTTTTGCCAGAGTGTAATAGATGTGACGTCATTTCCGGTCAAAGTAAGCAAAAGTGATGCTTTCAAGAGTTCTTTGTAAGAAAACTTCTTACCACAGTATATTTAAATTTACGTAGATTATACATGTAGCCCTGTTTATGTAATTCAATGCACAGAGATCAAACTCACTTTCCTATTTTAATCTCAAAACTTATAAAGCCTTAAATTTGAAAAAAGTTCAAAAGATGAAGTTGTGATTTTAATCCTATTTTTAAAACATTGTATTATTCATCTTCAAAATGTTCAAGGATTGAATTTAGCGTATGTCTAGGTTTTTAACGAGTGAAATTAATGTCATAATTCAATTACATCAAAAGTAAGAGGCCGCTGAAATAGAATAGCAGATCGGAAAAACGATATATAAGCGTCTTAAAGTGAAGACCCCTTTATCATACAGATTTGTAATAAGTATTGTAGTTTACTTTAATGAAGACAGAATATATATGAGAAAATCATGCCCTTTAGATAAAAAGTTTAAAAGTTGTAAAATCACATCTGAACAGTATTTTACATGTGGATAGCGCATATAGCCACGCATTCATCGCGTAATCTGAAGGTCCACTGTTCGACCTGATTTTTAAAAAAATTTTCCAATTCTGTTAAAGATGCAGTACGGTTATAACCTCTAGTTTTTATTATTATTATATCTAAGTCAGACTTATCAAGTGCTGTTATGCAACCCCTAGAGAAAGGCTTTATGTGAAAAATGTTAAATCTTTCTCGTAATCAGAACTTTCAGAGTTTCATAATAACAGCACTATTAAAAAAAAAATTGTCCAGAATAAACACCAATTTTAGTGCAGCAATCTTTCGCGCTATCATGCATGTGTTTGCTGTATAAAATAAAACTATAACCAAATCATAAAAACTGTGATACTAAAATATACGTATCAGATCTGACCGTGTTCGTTAATCCATCACATCTTCAAGATATTCACTATTGATCTATTTACAGAGCCTCAGCTGTGAGAGTGCTTAACTTTATTTTATTTGGGAAACACCCTCCAATATGGTGGTATCAGACAGTGCTAAGGCTAAGGAGTTTAAGGGCTTCATGAGCCAAGATCTCCGAATGCCCAAGTATGAACCATTTAAAGTGGTAAAACCAGAGAGGGAGGGCCAACTCTACCCTGAGAAGTGGCCACATTACACAAATGTGAGTATGATCCAAAGGCTGACATTGGTACAAGCTATTGTCACATTTATTCTTATCTATTCTACTTCCTACGTCAAGATATGGACTCTAAGATACACCCAGGCCATCTTGTTTAACATTTTTTTTATTCGCCCATCTGTGGCAAACGTCACCCCAAATATTATCGTAAATTAATGACCGATGGCCTAGCCTATTGTACAAGAGTTGTCTTAATCTTGTCCACCTTCGAAACTCGATTGATTTATTTGTAGATACCCTAATTGTTTTGCAAATTGTTTCCGTTAAACCCCGATATTAGCTATTTTTGTTTTCTCAACAATTGCCCTTCCAAGACTACAACACATGTTTTATTATTGATACCAAAATGATAAAATGTTGATTAGTTTTAAGTCTTTTAATTTTTGCACAATGAGAACTTTTGATTTAAATGCTTGGTAATTTTAGATGACTTTTATTGAAAACAGTGGTCCCATGTTGTTAGAAGCATAAAATAGTCCACTGATGGATTGAATTTTAAAGACATATCGGAGGAAAGCCAGTCTATAAAATCTAATTAAGTTAGTGATTAATGTTAACATTACTGAAGATGCTACTTAAGTGGAATTTGTGTCCTTAAGGCACATAGTCAATTCTGAGAAACTCTGAGAAACGATGCATCTTGATGCATCTTGTTGTTTCTCGGTCTGCTATGTCAACTTATTCAGTGGGAATCACAGTACAAAGTCCATTTGTTAAAAGAGTTTAGTTCAAATTGAGTTATCACTGATCTTTTTTTGTTATTTTTAATTAGGCTGATTTTGAGGAGAAGGTTGGAAAGATGGTTGGGTCTATGTCACTGTTTGCTCCACACTCACATGAGGAAGGTTAGAATGCTTATAAAATATGCAGTGCACACATCTGTAGTCTCACTAACATGTACATGTAGTCATGTTTAGGTTTTCTTGAACTTTATTCCAAACCTCACTGGACCTCTGGCTAATGGCAGTTTCTTTGAACAATAGCAATGCTGTCTTCACTTAGCACTGGAGGATGATCAACTTTCAAACAGTATGAATACAATTCACATCTTGGTTGTGCTAGTGTCAATTATTGCTGGAATACATCACCGTCATATAAGTGAAATGCACTTAAGCATGGCGTAAAACACCAATCAATCAATCAATTGAATATATATGTGGCCAAACCAATATTAGTATTTTATACAGGTAGTCATTGTATCAAAATGAGGTCCGGTCACTCATGCAATTGGTATTTAAAGGGGCATTATGGATAATAATACTCCATTACTAAAATGTCACACAAATTCAAATTAAACAAAAAATATATTAATAAAGACTTTCTTTAGAATCACAGTATTTTTTTACATTTTCAGATTCGAGAAACTCAAGGATTATGCTGGAGCGACCTGTAACTCCGGTGAATGTAAGAGAATCAAGTATTTAGAAACATATGTGGGAGGGAATGCTCTTAACAACATACACACCAATCAATTCATAATATGAAACCTTTTGAATAGTTTCTTACTTTAAATGCACAGTAAAGTTTAAGTTTAGTATATGTATTTCTTAAAGGAAATACTTTTTATCTTGAAGCTTTTTAGATGGATGTCTTTTGTCAAAAGCAAGAAACAAGTCTGAAATCAAATGATATTTTTACTTGTTTCAGGAGGAAATAAAGTCTCCCCCTACCTCCTTTAGTCAGCTGGTAAAGTTTGTTAGAAGACGTATAGCTGCCAAGCAGGACACACCATATCTTTCTGTGGAGGATCAACAAAACCTGGTAAGTTGGTTTAGGTTTTTTTATTGTCATAAGAATGTTCAACAAAACCTGGTAAGTTGGTTTA
>JAVFBW010137713.1:0-13191 GCA_034783835.1 Mopalia ciliata
GGCCCCCCCCCCCCCCCCCCCCCCCCTCCCCTAGCGAAGTTTATAAGTATAGGGCGGAGTAGAAAGTGGAAAATATGTCGCCATATAATTCACTACTGAATGTTATATAAGGTTAACCCAAAAGTTTTCGAGGAAGAAGTTGGAATGGTTCAAATAAAGGAAAGGTCATACAGTTTTTATACGATTGAAAGATCAAATGTGGTAGCGTTCGCTTATTTCTAAATTTGAGTAAGGCTGAAGTAGCGTAACTAAATAAATATCAGCTTACTTTCCTTTCCTTAATGGCCATTAAGTTTATAGCACAGAGTCGAAAGTTTACAATAAAAACAAATCTTGTCCGACATTTTTTACCGAGTAGAAATAACAATCAGTCTCAACCGCATGGCCAAAGCCAAAATTACAGACGAGGTGCAACTGTGTATTTTCATATAATAGTGCTGTCTTGAATCGAAAGCATATTGTATCTATTAAGTCTTTTTCGCGTCACACCGAATGTAAACTTAATTCACATTTGAAACAGCTGGTAGACGTATATATTCGTTAAAATTCGCTTGTGTACGGTGTTGAGTCATTATGGCGAAAGGCGGGACTACGTTGCGTCTTGGAGAGTAGTGAAACTAAATACCGATTACTCAGAATCAAAAGTATTTTTCATAATTGTTGACGGCACCCCTGTTTGAAATCACTAGGTAATTAACGATGTAGAAAGATTATAAACGAACATGGTAAAATATTGTTCTCTTTTAATTATATTAAATAATATCACACCATAACACAGTCAGTATATATTGTGAATAAATGAAGAGAAAAAAATTGCTTGCCTTCACAGGGATTCGAACCCGGGGCCTTTAAGTTACAGGACCAACACTATCGTTATAAATTTATAACAAATGATGTATAAATAAAATATAATTTAGAAATATAATTTAGGAAAAAGTATAAGACACCGATTGAAACGAGATTATTACACAGTGAAAAACGAAGTGTCCCACACTTTCACGACATCAACAAATTTTTTGTCAATTCACAACAAAATCCCTCAAATTAAAAATAACATTTTTTTTTTACAATTACATAAAAGTATGTATTAAAAACATATAGATTATAGCTGTCCATAGCGCTATCAAACTTAATCCTGGATTAGAGGACATATACGATCTAGTCAATTTGACAAAATAGGCATTGCTTATGTTGATCACAGTTGCCATGGTGACTTGTGAAGTCTATGTAGGCCGCTGAGTGTCATAAAAATTAAGCTGCACGTCAACGTCTTTCGCATTCTTTATCTTCAGTTCAAAAGACATTTTGAGCCCATATTTAATTTTTTTAAACTCATTTAAATTTCTTGGTAGAAAACTAAAACATTGAGTATTTTTCAATTATTTTCCAACAACAACGAAACAATAAACACGTATAGTAATTTGTTTGTTTGATAAGATTTTCTCAGATGCTTAAAAGAGGGAAAACAAATTATAATTATATGACGTACAGTTTATGTTTAACTTTGTTACCCAAACCTTTGGATGCATGCTATTTATTCAACTGAAATAATTCCCCCCTGCCGGAACTGCATGTGCAACATAGATAACTGCTATACAGACTAAACGTAAAGCTAGAATTAGCATAATTCCCTGAAGAACCGATAATTTAAAAAATATATTATTGTTCTCTTTTCTTTGAGGACTATTTCACGAAAAAATTCTTCAAAGCGGATTAATTTAACCCGGAGTTTAAATGGATAGCACAAGACCAAGGGAGATAATTAGATGTAAGTCTTTTTTTAGTCTCAAACATATATTCAAACCACGGAGGTCATCAGTTGTAAATGTATTAAAATTTGTTATGTTTTGATGCTGTCAAACTATTTCAAAAGTGATATTAATTACATCAGGGCATGTTCTTTCTTTACTGATTTGTTAGATAATATAATTTTCTCCTCTTTTATGGACATTTTATTGATACGACAACATATATAATCCAGAACAGTTCCCAGACTAAACACAAAACACATTGAATCTGTTCCATGTACAAACCTCTCTTTACTGTCACGTGTGTACGTCATATCGCCAATGCTACTCGATAGACTTCTGGTATTACACAGTCCAGTTAGCTGTGAGATTGATTGATTAGTTGGGGACTTGGTGTTTTACGCCATATTTCACTTATATCACTGTTGTGTGTTCCAACAATAATTTACACTAATATAACCTAGATGTGGAGCATTTCAAAAATGCTGGAAAGTTAACTTTCCTCAAGTGCTAAGTAAAGACAGCGCTGCTAATCTTCAAACAAACTGCCCTTAGCCAGAGGGCCCAGTGAGATTAAACAACAGTTTTAATATCGTGACAAACAAATCTAGATAACTCCATTGCTTCAAAAGTGTTCAATTCACATCATCTATAATTTGTTTGTTTGATTGTGATTTTATTCATATAGCGGTGTGCCAGTCCAATAGGTGGAGAACGTCACCCTCAACACCACTGGCAACAAACAAAGACAATACAGGAGAACCCCAGAACACAATACAGAGGCATCACAAAAAACAAATCACTTCAGTTGCCCGTTAGTTCTTGGAGCACAAGGGTAGCATGAAGCTCCCTCCAACTGCCCATCGCTGTGACATCCGTGAATAGAATTCTAATCACATATTAACTGTTAAAATGAATCAGGCCTATATTTTTAATTTAAGTTGGGTTGTATAGTAACGTTATAGTCACCTCTGTGCAAACATTAGGTCAATGTTACTGTCCCCAATGTACAGTTCTAAAAATTGCATCTGTACAATACATGTATCTAAAAACTGATTTTATTCTCATCAGGTCTAACATAAGTTCTTCTTTTTTTCCCTTGTGACTTAAAACTCATTTCAATTCATCACAAAAAATGTCCTCCAGATACAATGTAAAATTACATGACATCAAATTGCACCTATAAATACTGTTACATATATAAATGTATATAATGCAGAAAATTAAAAAAAAAAATAGTCTGTGTTAAATAAAATATTGTCATACATTTGATATAAATATATATAAAAATACAGGTATATATTGTATACATAGAAAATCTGATGCAAAAAAGAGAGACAAATCACAAAGAATGTGAGTTTTTTCTTCTCACAATAATAAGTTACACAGCAAAATGCAAAAAAAGAAATTGTTTTCATATTCAAGTGTAAATCGATTTAATTGTAAATAAATGTTATGATCTCTATATTTATAATCTTGTTTGTTTGGATATACAATTTTACTTCGACACAGGGTAGATAAAAGGCTGAGCATAAAGAGTTATATCCCTTTAATTTATATAAACACTTCAGATCAAAGCTATCATCAGATCAAGGTACGATGTATTTATCAGAAGGTTATATTGCATTAATCATAATAAAATCTTCTTTAATATTGAAAAAAGTCAGATACAACTCAATTTTAAAAAAGGTCAAATAAACAAAAACAAGGTATTTTCCGGTATTTTAGAAATTATTAAAGGCAAATAATACATCAGATCTGTAAAGATGACTTCAAATAAATGTTTTCCACTACTGTATAGATATTCAATATAAGTGTCAAAGGACCATTAAATTGTGAGATAAATCGTGGCACTGATCACAATAACAGACAAAATACAGTAAGAACAGCTTCAGTACAAATAAAATAGGTACAGGAATATCCTCAGAGATGTAATCAATTTCAACCACCAAATAATATAAGACCAAAGACATATTAATCTCGGCCACATTAACCAAATGCTTTGACAAAAATGTTGTACAACAAAATTTCGTCATGTAAAACTAAAGGTGAAAATATATCTTTAATTGATTTTATTACTGTACAAGTTTTTGTGAACTCTGCCATACATGTAGATCTTGCCTAGTCAACCGAGACATAAACTTGACAATTTGTGATGGATTTATGCCCACATTCACAGAATCCAATTAAAAATGAAGATGTGAGATGAGGTAACTAGCGCGAAGTTCCATCTTTCAACTGTGTGATTTGTTGCATCCTATTTTAAGGCTATATTGGTCTCAGTTGTCAAGTTGTGTTGAAATACTACGTGTGGATTCCAAAGAAACTGTTCTCCCAAATGGTGCTGCCATCTGGTGTTGTTTTTACCATTGAAGAATGGAAGGGAGGTAAATCTGAGTTGGATTTCTGTTCAAAATACAAGGAAACACATTTTGTAAGAACAATAGGGATATAAATGTCAACAATGATTCATATAGGAATTCCTGTTTTATTTTCCACAGCTCTAACTCTGACAGTTGTGGGAAAATGAATGAAACCATTTTTATTCCAGTGAAGACCTGTTACTGTGTGTGATGTACCGCTATAATAATTTGGATTCATTTAGTAACTAATGTCATAGAATATCAACAGATAGCAAAAGAATATTATGTTAACAAATAGGGGACAAGCACATCCTTGTAATCACACAGTCAATAAAGCAGCCCAGCAGAGATCATGACAGCCATAGGGGATTATCTGGCAACCAGTCTCCTGATATTTTCATCACGAATTGTTGGCAAAGGTCTGGAGAACAGTCAGAACAGGGTCTCCCCATGATTACATGTATGCAAACTTAATTTAGGATTTGGTTGTTTTGTGTAATTTGGGTTTAATGTCGTACTCAAGGGTATTTCACTTATATGACGAAGTGCCAGCCCAATGGGTGAAGGAAACCACCCTCGACACTACCGGCAACAAACAAAGACAGGACAGGACAAATACAGGATGACAACAACAGGATGTGATACAGACACCCCAAACAGATCGGCTTCCTGTTCTCCTTTAGCTCAGAGAGCACCAGGGCAACAAGAAGCTCCCTCCAACCGCTCGCAACTTAATTTTAATAGGAGGACCAATTTATAGGTTTCTCAAATTGTTTGCAGTCCAAATTTGCAATTTGCTACTAATATGACAAATATTGTTCTCTGATTATCAATGAAGTTTGTATTTTAAAACAATTTTGCTTTATTTTTCACAAAGTCACATTATAATACAAATTTTAGGTTATCTCACAAAATTTTAGAGGACTGATTTTAAGGTTATGCTGGACAATATTTTAGCACTGGCCTGATGTGTAACTGGTTTAACTTCACCCTCTTTATATGAGGCTTTAAGCCAGTTTCTACCAGCCCTTGAAAAAAAGTTGAAAATTTCTCACCAGATTCTACATAGGATGAATACGGTTGGAAAAAAACCTTAAATATCATGTATTATAGGTTTAATTTTTATGCGATAAATTTGACTTTTTTCAGCTATACACTTTGATATTGGAGTGGGTTTTATAAAAAATGAATTTTTTTTTTTTAATGTGTTACCAGACAGAATTTCACCCAACCGTGAGTCCCATGGTCCTACGATTTTCCAGGGGTGGTTTTAATGTTTCAACTTTTTCCAGTTATGCCATAGACGCCAGTTTAGATAGAATGGTTTAGAGTGTGAATGGTCCTTTTTCTGAACGAATTTGAATTTAAACAAGTTTAGATTTAATCAGGTTTAAAATTTATTTTTGTAAACGGGCATTAAAAGGGAACACCTGTTAAGTTTTTGACCTGTTGTGGTCTTTCATGGTAATGATAAAGCTAACTGTGTTCAATTACAACAAACAGTTATGTTTCAATTAATAGATTTCATGCAATCAAGATTTTCCCACCAAGAGGGTTTATACAATGACTTTTTCCCCATAGGCATACGTCATCAAGCTACTGACCAATCAGATTTCACGATTTAAAATCAATTTTTATCGCTAAATTAAATATAAAAAACAAAATCAACATTTCATTTGATGGAAACATGTTTTTAAGACATGTTTCGTCAGGTGAAAATAAGTTTTTGTTAATGCTTGTTATTGGTGTTGTTACTTAAGTTAGGGACCATAAGGACAAACAGGCTGACATCCATATTCAAATAATCACCCACCAGAAGTATTTTCAGGAATTCCATGACAGCTGTAATCAGTAACACTGCCTCTGATGTTTCTATGGTGATTGTTATGGCTGTTTCCATGGAGACATTTAAATTAAACGTAACCTTGACTTCATGTGGGCATATAGACCAAGAGTGGACATTGTACCAAGGCACGGGATACTCTGGAAAATAAGAAAACAGATGATGCACATAGTTTGTGGTTGTAGTGTTGACGTGGAACTTGGCTGGAAGCAAGAGTCAACATCTACAATGTATCAGCAAACAACAACATAAAGTATAGGTTTTTTTAACACTAAGTGGGAGCCCTAGACAAAGTCTATTCAGATAACTTGAGATAAGCTCAGGTTCATGACACTTTTAAAATGTGGAAATGCAATACAAAATAATGTACTAATATGTACAGCAATTTAAAATGTGGATTGATTGATTGGTGTTTTACGCCGTGCTTAAGAGTATTTTGCTTAAATAAAGGCGGTGTATTCCAACAATATTTGTCACTAGCACAACCAAGATGTGAAGCACTTCAATAATGTTGGAAAGTTAATTTTCCAGTGCTTCATGTAAGTAAAGACAGCATTGCCACTCTTCAAACAAACTGTCCTTAGCAAGTGGGCTTAAAATGTGTGCCCTCAGGTATATGAGTGAGTCACAAGATCTAGCTCAGGTGATTGGGGGAGTGGTTTTTATAAGGTTTCATTCTGGTTTTCCACCGTAATAAGGCAAGGAACACTGTTAAGCGGATAATCCCTCATCAAATCAAACAAACAAACAAATAAAATGTGGAAGTTTTGATACAAACTAGAACATGTACAATATATACGGCAATTTAAAGTAGAAGTGAAAACATGTAAGAACACATGTGTAGTTGGTGAGGCAAGCTGTGAGGGATTAGACTGAAGATGAGAGTAGTGAGTCGGTCTATTTTCACAGTGATAAACATTCAAGTAATTTTAAATCAGAGAGATAACAAACCTACCAGACTGAAACTGTATTCCTGCTCTACTGAGACAAACACTGATAACACTTCCCGGTCTCATCTGCAACAGTGAAAATAAATAAGAACAATTTTTAAATATGTTTATGATTTACCTTGAAGACCATCAAGTATATTTATAAGCTTTCGTTATTCTACGATGAGATCATGCTATTTTCGCTTTCATTAAGACTATTGATGAGCTAGTAAAGTTGATAAAAGAAACCCTCTCACCTGTTGTGATTGTAGATGAACACCTGTAATTAGTGTGCAGGAATCCAGATTGAAGGAAAAATAGCCTTCTATCGTTTGACAGATCTCGATGTACTGCTTCTTTGTACAAAAATGGGGGTCCAGACAAGCTGTGTAAAACAGACATTTTTTAAAACTGCGGAGAGTAAAATGTAAAGACGAAGAAATAGTATTTTTTAATTAACGTTTTACGCTGTACTTTAGGTTATTTCACTTATATGAAGTGGTAACAAATGAAAACAGGACAATCACAAGAAGTAATGCAATAATATAACTATTAGATCTGATTCATAATGGTCACTAGTGTTAAACTATAACAAAAAAGTTTGTTTCAATTAATATATATATATATATTACGCCAATTAAGATTTTCCTGGCAAGTGTTGTGACGTAGCCGGCTGGGGTTTGTACAATGACCTCTTCCCCATACGCATAATGTATGTCATCAAGCTTCTGACACAACCAAGTGCATTAGATTTTTCACCATCTCAATTAGATTTTTATCGCAAAGTTAAATATCAAAACCAAAAACAACATTTCAATTGATGGAAACATGTTTTTAGATGAGTTTCATCAAATAAAAATGATTTTTTATTAACGCTTGTGGAAATCTAAATAGACCTACATGTAACAAGCCCATAAACTACTTCTGACTAGTTAATAAATCATGTTGCGCAAAGTGAGTTACTTCCCCTTACCTTCCAAGGCCTGTGCTTGTTCATTGCTGGGTCTCAATTTACCTGCAAACAGTAAACATCAACTCGAATTAAAAAATGTATCAAAACAAATAAGAGCAATACAGAAATGTCAATATATCTGTTAATGTTATACATACATAACATAGTAACTATGAGTTACAGATGAAGAGATATTTTAAGATGTTTATATAAAAAAAAAACGAAAAAAGAACACAGGCCCCTAAATTAAATGTGGTACAGTAACTCCTACAATGAAAACCACACAGAAAACACAACAATAATTTCCAAAGTACATGTATCAGTTTTTGTGTGTAAATTTTTTATATTTTTTTTCTCTCAAAAATACACAAAAATGTCTCTTTACCCTCCGAAACCAAAAGCTTAATTAAGAAATGATATGTTTGCAGGGCAGTATCCAGAGCCATTTTAGTTATGGAAAACATATGGGCGCCCAAACTATTTCAAGCCCAAATTAATGTCAATATATTACTGAGAATCAAGCTAAAAGCGGATTCAAAACCCAGATTATGGTCTGAAGAATTTGGGATAGGAACTCTGGAAATTTGTCTAAAAACTGTCATGGTTTTGTCTGGCTAAAAGCTATTCACCTGAGTGGAGGTCCTGTTGAGCTTGAACAAAGATTAGATGGATAGCACTGTTGTCAGACTGTAACACCTTTCTCTCAGAGTCCTTGTCAAAACACCATTTCTCTATTGTGACATCTGCCAAGAAATGCACACAAAATATAAACCTAAACTACACATTTGGAGAGATTTAGAGATGAATAATTTTTGTGTCTTTTAGAAATTGAAGATTTACAGTATTTTCTTTTTTTGGGGATAACTCTTTCTTAGTTGAAACAGATTCCAGTTCAGAAAATTTTGTAGGATGAAACCTGTTTGGGAATCAAACCCACAACCCCCAGAGTAAGGCACTGAATCGCCAGCATGCAGGCCACCTAGACCACTCAGCCACCTGGCGTTCTACTAAATAGAAGGTTAGTCAGCTGGAGTCTAGATAACGTACATTTACTACCCCTCTGATAGGAGAGTGACACAACTTCCAAAACTGAAAGCTTCAATCTCAAAATTTTCTAAACTGGAATTTGTTCAAACTAAGAGAGATTTAGAGAGTTAAATAGACTCAAGACACTTCTCCTGTAGCTTTACTTAACAACAGCTTTTCAACTCTGTGAGACATTCAGTATGCCATGCTGAATACATTATTTTGTTTTTGTCACTTTGAATTGTCAGTTTCACACGGCTCCTTGCTTAAATATGGTGGAAAACTGCAAGGAAACCTCATAAAAACCACCCCCCAAGCCACACCATGATACTCACTCATATACTGATATATATCGATCCCCAGGGCTGACATTGAATTAGGATTAGCTTGTTTGTTTGTTTGTTTGATTGGGGTTTAACGTCATCCTCAAGGGTATTTCACTTATATGATGACTGATTCTCCGATTCTTACTGATTCTTGCCTAATTCAATGGAAAACCGAGAAGAAACCTCGTAAAAACCATCCCCGCAATTGCCGGAGCAACATCATAGGACTCAATAGTATTGGCAGGCAGACAGACTAAGCCCCCATTAGCATAAAGAAATTAGATTGTTTGTTTGTTTGATTGGTGTTTAACGTCATACTCAAGGGTATTTCACTTATAAGAGGACGGACACAAATAAAGAATATCACAAACAAATCTGCTTCCCGTTTATACCCTTTAGCTCTGGGAACACCAGGGCAACGGAAAGCAACCTCTTTTCTCGCCTCTTACGATTGACCGTGGAAGCCGAGGGAGTATTCTGCAGGGCCATGGCCCACCCGCTCCCTCATGGAGCTAAAGAAATTAGAAACAGTACCCACCTGTTACTGGTAGACTCAGGAATTCATTTAACTTAACCTTCTTCTTCTTCTTCTGTTTGTTGAGAAATAGGGAAAATAACTCCCGGCTACCCATTTTCAAACCTTAAAGTAAAGAAAACACACATGAAACTAGGCACAGTATTTACCGCCATCTGTAAGATTCTGGCAATGAAACACATACCAGATAACTGATGCAACCATCTTTTAAGCTGTACATATAAATTACGCTGTAAAATGGCTATAACTTAGCAAACAAAGAGTTTTGCGTACCAAGTTTCGTAATGATAGGCCTTATTCTTTTTAAATCTTATAGTTTTCAAGTTCTGCTCCAGACACGGCTTAAGGACAGACAGAAAAATAAACAATTGGTTAATCTATAATAACATAATGCAAAACTACAAACTACAGTTGATGGTTTCATAAAGATAGGCCTTATAGTTTTCAAGTTTTGCTTAGGAAACAAATTAGGGCCAACAAGTGAGATAGAAAATTTAAAAAAAAAATAGTTAATCCACAAAGCAAAAGGAACAACTACAGTTGAAGCTTGATAGTGAATGTGCATACCAAGTTTCATAAAGATAGGATTTGTATCATGTAGCTTTGGAGTTCTGTGCCAGTAACAGATAAGGTCCGGCCCTAAGCAATGCTGACAAAACCACAATATGACAAATTTTCCACAAGAAAGATGTTAGCTTATACAAATTCTCAAGCTCAATCCAATAAAGTGTTACAAAAAATAGCACGGAAAACTGATACTCAACTGTTTGCAATTTTCTCATACAAATAATAAAATGAAAACTGTTTGAAACTTAATGATATGTTAATGATCATATGAAATCTGTACACAACTTTGAGTGCAACCCACAGAAGCATATAAACCAAAAAGTTTGTTTGTTTGATTAGTGTTTATCGCTGTACTCTATAATATAAACCAAAAAAAAAAAACCAATATGTAAGTCCATATGGTCAAACTCCAACTTGATCCGCAACTTGTCATGATAAAGCTAGGCCTGTGTCTGTTGGGGAAAACAGACGGAACAGGGTCTTCCCATGAAGTCATGATTATACAAACTTATTTAAAGGGGACCTATTTAGAGGTTTCCCAAATTGTTTGTAGTATTCTTCTAAATTTGTATTTTGCTACCGATTTTGGCAAATTTCGTCAATCTGATTATTCCGATCATCAATGAAGTGTTTGCTTTTTTTTTTTTCATAAATGCACATTTATACATTTTAAAAAATCAGCAAAAGACTGGAAAATCGAATGTTAGATTTATACATGTATCTCACAAAATTTTATAGGACCAATTTTAAGTTTAAGCAGGAAAAGATTACAGCACAGACCTGTACTAAGCTGTCTGCAAAGTGTAAAGTTTAAACTACTGATGCATTATATTGATTGATTGATTGATTGATTGAATGGTTGATTGATTGATTGGTTGATTGATTGATTGGTTGTTTTTTTTATGCAGTGCTTAAGGGTATTTTACTTATAATATGACAACAGTGTGTTCCAACAATAATTGACATTAGCACAACCATAAAATGTGAGGTGTTTTGATACTTGTTGGTAAGTCTATCTACCTCCAGTGCTAAGTTAAGACAGCATTGTTACTCTTAAGACAAACTGCCCATAGTCAAAAGACACAGATCTGTTAAGAAAAAATGTGCAAAACTGCTTCTTTTACAGACAGTTTGGAAACAGTTACAGTCACATGATATTTATTCAGCAGTCACACCACAGTGTCACATGACACAGGACACTTAGTCAACAGTCTCATAACTTTCCCTCAACAGTCACATGACACAGTCATGTGGCACATGACATTTAAATAGCAGTCTCATAACTTTCCCTCCATGGTCATACAACACAGTAATGTGGCACATGACATTTAAATATCAGTCTCATAACTTTCCCTTAAAAGTCACACGACACAGGACATTTAAATAGCAGTCTCATAAATTTCCCTCAACAGTCACACGACACTGTCGTGTGGCACAGGACATTTAAATAGCAGTCTCATAACTTTCTCGCAACAGTCACACGACATTGTCACGTGGCACAGGACATTTAAATAGCAGTCTCATAACTTTCCTCAACAAAAGCATGAAACAGCCGTGTGGCACAGGACATTTAAAAAGCAGTCTCATAACTTTCCTCAACAGTAGCACGACAGTCGTGCGGCACAGGACATTTAAATAGCAGTCTCATAACTTTTCCTCAACAGTCACACGACAGTCATGTGGCACATGACATTCAAATAGCAGTCTCATAACTTTCCCTCAACAGTCACAGGACACTGTCATGTGGCACAGGACACTGTCATGTGGCACAGGACATTTAAATAGCAGTCTCATAACTTTCCTCAACAGTAGCATGACACAGTTGTGTGGCACAGGACATTTAAATTGCAGTAATATAACTTTCCTCAACAGTAGCATGACACAGTCGTGTGGCACAGGACATTTAAAAAGCAGTCTCATAACTTTCCTCAACAGTAGCACGGCACAGTCGTGTGGCACAGGACATTTAAATAGCAGTCTCAAAACTTTCCTCAACAGTAGCATGACAGTCGTGTGGCACAGGACATTTAAAAAGCAGTCTCATAACTTTCCTCAACAGTAGCACGGCACAAACGTGTGGCACAGGACATTTAAATAGCAGTCTCATAACTTTCCTCAACAGTCTCAGGACACTAACTCAACAGTCTCATAAGACACACTAAACAAGTACACAACACACATCAGTCACATGACATTCAAAGTCAGGTAGTACTTACACAATGTGTCACACACCTTCCTATGTAACTCTCCACATGAAACAAGATTGTTCTCTACTCTCATCAACACCTGTGAAAAATTGAACAAATATTAAGCAATCTGTAGCAGAATTTTAGGCATGCATTTCCTAGAACCAACTTGGTTCCAGAAAACGTAAGGACACCAAAAAATATTACATGCCCAAGTTAATGCCAATGTACAGTACAACTATTTTACTAATATATCTTATTTAAATCAAGAGCGAAGAGGGTATAGAATACAAATTATGATCTTGAGCCACTTGCTCACAAGAGGATTAGCCGCTAACATCAAATTAAATCACTAATACAGCATTAAAGATGGACCTTCAAGGTGGTGTTAAGTCATCAAATAGAAGATTTAATTTATTAGCACTTTGAGTAACCAGGGGCCAGTTGCATGAAAGAGGATTAGCCGCTAACATCAAATTAAATCACTAATACCGCATTAAAGATGGACCTTCAAGGTGGTGTTACGTCGTCAAATAGATTGTTTGTTCGTTTGATTGGTGTTTAACGTCGTACTCAAGGGTATTTCACTTATATGACGACGGGCAAAAATACAGAACATTATACAAACAAATGTGCTTACCGTTACCCTTTAGCTCTGCGAACACCAGGGCAACAGAAAGCAACCTCTTTTCTCGCCTCTTACGATCGACTGAGGA
>JAVFBW010137724.1:0-10836 GCA_034783835.1 Mopalia ciliata
TGAAACTCTCATTGTACATTAATTATCTGCCAAGGGTTGAAATGCAGAGTAGCTCGGAATAGTAACCCTTGGCTAGAGAAACTGATATCTGATGGTCGACAGGCGGACTCGATCCCGTGAACAGTACATCGAAGCAGGTTCAGTTAAGTAAGCGCGCATGCTACCAGTAAGCCTCGACCGCGGGCCCGCTGAGACAGACACACAGGGACAAAATTCACAGTAAACAAGCCCTTGGCGGAAATGACACTTACCAGGCACACAGTTATACTCTATTATGGTAAAGTATGACTTAATGGTGTTACAGTTGATTCCAAAGTTATTATCCGGGCATGAACGAAGAAACTGAGAGCATCTTAACAAGTATAATTCTGTAAACCTTTGTCTGCTTCTCGGATTTCGAAGACAAAAGTCGCAAGGTTTTGATGGCGCTGTACATGTGCCATTGAAAGTCGGGCAATGGTCATAATAGATGGAGATCACTTCAATCCTATCTGTACTGCTGTCACATGTTATGTTAAGTGGGGATGATGGTGCGATATTGTTAAAACACACTATCCGACGAATAGCCTCTGACGTACAGACATGGATAAAATACAACCCTGTAAACAGAAAATGGAAAAATATAATTGCAAATCTGCAATGGACAGTTTTCGGAAAGGCGATTAGCAGCGCAGACAAGGCTTAAATAGTTAATACTCCGTTAGAGATAGACCTACAACATGATAAGTCACCCAAGTCTGACAAGCCGTTTTATCACTTTTACCTTTCTTCTACATATGTGAAATTTTGTTCGACATATGTGATACTCTTTTCCACATATGTGAAATAGATTTACTTTAATTTACATATGAGAAAAAGATTTCCCCGTATGTGGAAAAGTATTTCCCAAATGTGGAAAAGAATTCAATGGGGAAAAGAATTTTACATATGTGAAAAAAAATTTAACATGGGTGGCATTATTTTTCACAAATGTAACATATACTGTTTATTTCATAGATGTGAAGAAAAAAAATTCAACTTAAGTGAAAAAAAAAGGTTCGACATATGTAAAATAAACCTTAATTCAATATATTTGGAAATCAGTTTCCCTTATGTAAAACAAAAATGCGAAACAAAAACATCCAATACCTCAATTGCATACTTCTCGCCCACATCCTTATTTAGCGTCAATAAATCTGCTAAATAAGTACAATCTGATCAGAAGCACATCCACACTCTGTGTTTGGTAAAGTATTTGTTATTTTCTACATTGTGTTTTATAGGCCTACAATTCTGTTCTATTCTGTAGTGGGTATTAGGGCGTCTGGTTCGTCGGGAAAATAAAATAATGTGGACTACAATAATTTAATGAATAAGAATACACCCATCGCCTGATATAATATTCACGTTTTATATGTTACGGTAATTTGCATTTTTATAATACAATGTATGGTTTAGTGTTTCAGCTGGGTTAGCTGTAAATATATGTGAGAGTTGGCAGTCTGCGCTCAATGACTTATATATATAACACAGGTCATTGTCTGCACTTTGCTTTGTTGTTGATGTAATCCTGCTGCAACGGGGACCATTTCCTAACCAACTCTCTCGAACGTAGGTTCGAATCCGTCCCTTGCTGTGATCATTTCAGGTTTTGGTGTAATATTATTGCTTCCCTTCACATCCGAGATAACTGTACTGGTACAGAAAGCGCCGAAGGGTGTTTTGACATGTGAAGTTTGAATTCCGGTAGCGCAACTCAATGCTATGTCACAGAATGACAGCCAATGCAGCCAGTACAGTTATAAACATACCTGTTAATGCTCGCAAACAGACCAGATGTCGTAGAAATGGCTGCTTCATGATCCTTTGGAAAAGATTTCCTGATACTAGTGATCTCTCGCGGAATTATACCTCACATTCATGACATTCTAAACAAACAAATTTACACGACATTACAGTTAACACCAATCATCTACAGCTCTTTCGAAAACGTGAATGATTTCCACCTTCAGTGGAACATCACGTTACCCCATATTTATTACGAAGCCATAACACTTACGTCACTAAAACGATTAGCCATTATAAATTATATAGCGAATACGTATCTTGTTGAATTGTATACACAGTCATAAGAGAAAAGACGTCTAGCCGTAAGAAACCTTAAGCAATATGGTCCGCTTTGAATATAACAGAATGTTGAATCCGTATGGACCATTACCTCGCTACCTTGCTGAAAAATTATTTATTTTGACGTGAAAATCGACGTCAAGTGGTCGTTGTATGGTTCGATCAAAACCACTGTAAATTACGTGTATAGCCTAGTTGACACGCTGTTTTAAGATCGCCTGTTTCTTATTCTAAGAAGTTCCAATCTGATTAGCTGCGGTAAAGAGAGGTCATCCGAAAATAGCTGTTGTATACTCAGGTTTTCCCGTCTATGTAAGTAAGGTAAGAAAGTAAGAGGCCTAAACTACCTTCTTTGCCACCTTGCTTCGGGAAGATGCCACAGGGCCATGCAGACAACGTGTAACTCTCATTATCTTGAGGAGCTTAACTTGTCTACGCAGCTAGTTTTCATTTTGTATATATAACCAGAAGTCTATCAAGTAGAAGTATGAATCCAGTCATTACCCAGTCTCAACGGCAATGTGAGCAGACCAGCGCTGATTGTTGAAAAATCGCCCCCTAGCGAGACATAGAGAAACCCCAATGGACATGAATTGGATATGGAATCATGGGTATATCATGCTAACGCTGTTTCTACTTTTCAAACGTTATATTTTACCCATAATGCATCAGTGGATTCTGAAATTCAAACTGCGTGAAACGGACGAAATCCACCATATCTTGCGCAATGATTCATATGCCAATATGAAAGTCCACAGAAAGTCACAATGCCGTTGGGACTGGGTAATGGCTGGTTTCATACTTCTACTTGATAGACTTCTGACAGTAGTTAATTGAACACATAGAAGTCGGTTAGTGTAAAAACTTAAAATCACACGGTTAAGGGCGGTCAAACTCTATTTCTAGATAAGGCTATGTGATATGATAGACGATCAGAGATACATAACAACTATAGTCAATGAGATCAAGGAATCAGTCCTTTACTAGGAAAAGACTTTTATTATGCTTGTAGTTCGTCACCTGTTATCATCTTGATTAGACTATGGCATCATAATTTCTGTACTTCGATTTATTCATTTTTGTGGCGAATCATCAGCTACACGAAAGAGGTGACAAAGATGCCAAGACGAGATTGCCGCTAGAAGCCACCCCCGTTAGACCGGTGACTCGTAGTTTCTCTGAGCAGCTTTGTCAAATGTTCATTCTTAACCAACCATTCGACGTCTTTGGGTATAACATATAATCAGATGTAAGTATATGCGAAAACATAATACTTTGAACCTATATCTACAAGTACGGGCGTATACCACTTTTGTTTTGTTCTTCTTTGGTGTTATCAGCCGCAACTCATTCATTCATTATTTGATTTGAAACCCCTAAGCCCAGTGCAATCTAATTAAATCAGATCTTAAAAACGCCACCAGTGTTTTGTTTATCGCTATATTAAGATCTAATGCAATTACCTAACTCATACTATTGGATTAGTCCAGCTTACTGGGGTTCACAAAAGGTCACACTTTCAGTTGTCCAACACAGACAACGCGGGGCTATGGTAAACACCAAATTCAGCCAAAACAAGCCGAAGTCGTCCGATTGTCTTCCTTGTTTATGCCGTAAGTCACATGTAGTAAACAGCGGGAAATGCTACTGCACTCAAAGTTTATATTTGAATAATGTTTCAGTTTGCTGATTGAGCACGTATCCCTTTGTTTTGTTATATTACACAGTCGGTAGGCTAAACTCGGTTCGTCGACATCTATAAACCAGCTTTCATTCAGTGACAAACAAACAAATACAGGGAGCGTGTTTGAGATCTGGTTTTTAAAAGCCTAGTGACAATAACATGTATTTATGAAATAGCAGTTGCTTATCGGTGAATGGAATAATTACAATTTCTGAACCTACCTTCGCCTCCTGGAACGAATCGAGCTCCCACCCACCAGATTAATGGCATTGTGGAATGATGATACACATGTAAAAATGATATCTGGTTGTTTTTCTTCCTCAACACGAAAAAGAACTGAAATGAAAAGGGGAGAAACATGTATTCATTTTTATACATACATTGACTGTATTCACTGAACTTCCTTACAAAAAACCCATCCGTTTTCGCTGTTACATTTTTAATTCTAAGGTGTCTCCTTCAGTATGACTCCCAAATTCTATAACCTAGTGAAGACAACGATTTTTTCTCCAAAAAAAGCTTGATTAGCATCTTTTTCGTCTAGGTATTACTCACAATAGTTTTGTTTTTTTTTTGCTCGAGTAAATACGAAAGCGTGGTGCTGGCATATATATATATATATTGAGCAAATAAAAAGAGAAAAATGTGTCTGCCTCCACCGGAATTCGAACACGAGACATTTGGGTTACAGGCCAAATACTCTACCGTCTCAGCTACAGATGCCCACGCCAGAATGGTTCCTGAATTCTAACCTAGGGAAGACAGCGCATTTTCTCTCTCCACAAAGCACGGGCGCTAAATTTGCATCTGTTTTTATCTAGAACGTAGATATATATGGTTTAAATTTGTTTAACTCACAGTGTCCATCAATTCAATAAGCTTAGAGAAATAGTACCACCATACAACACTTGTCAGCTGAAAAATACAAATCAAGGGACTCAATTACATATGCTATCCAAACGGAATGGCTAGTGCCAGACCAACTACACTCGATTTATCGACAGTTCACTATTCAAGTGGCTGAGAATAAACTGAAATCTTTATTTAAATTAATGTAAAGTTTTGCTTGCCAAACCGTATATAGATGTGCAGATCTTTCACTTTGGGAAGTGCTGTGAACTTTTTATGTGACCTCTAAATTTACAATAGAGTATAGCACATGTTTGGCGAGAGGACAGTTCCGGTTTTGTAGGTATCATGTCATGATGTTACTTTATAAGTCTGTTATTATGGTTTAGTAGATTAGTGTATTCCGGAGTCTTTGTTTATCTGTGTTGCCATCCAGGCCTGTAGATATTATGGGCATTACATTGGTGTCAGAAGTGGGATTTTATATGACAGAGGAATATAATCGGACGTGAAAAGGTTTTAGTATAGTGAGGGAGTTCAGGTTTCGCCTAGGTGCTGGTTGAGATTGTACATACAATGCTAGGCCAATTGTTCTCTTCAAGTGATTCGGATCCAAAGTGTATCCGGAAGTTAGGTATAAGAGAACGAGACTTACATTCCCTAATACACTTACCCTAAGAGCTTGTGGAAGATCTCTTTCCATCGGCTGACATAAAAGGCTGAATCCAGGACGTAACCATGCCGACGCAACAAACTAAGGAATATAATATATATCCATAAAAGCAAATTATACAAACATACATAAAGCTGTAAACTAATTGCACTGATGAAAAGACTTCAGAATCTACTGTATCCAGAGTATAATGATATTTACCATAAGAATTAAAAATGTACATTCGATAATAGAATACTTGATTCATGTAGATTCATTAATATACACTTGCCCTGAAAGCCAAACCCCCGCGTTCAAATCCCAGTGGAGGCAGGGAAAATTGTCTTTCTCTAAAATAATAATATAAATGTAAAGCTCGGAGCTCCAGCTTGGGACTTTGAGCTTACGGGACCATCCCTCTACAGAGTGAGCTACTGCAAGGAGGCTCAAGATTAAATCGCTCGATCGCTCACTCAAATAAAAGCAGTCAATCTATCACCGCGTTAAGTACAGAGTGTTGACCATATTACCCGAAGTCCCGGGTCCGAATCCCGGTGGAGGCAAGCAAATTTTTCTCTCTTTATTTTTTCACAGGGTAATACATTTTTTGTGTTGTACACATGCTTTTGCACTAAAGTTGGAGTTGAAAGTCACTTTATGTGAATGTCAAATGGACCCATGCAGCAACATGTGAAAGGAAATTAATCAATCTAGAGCTAACTTCATTTCCATCTGAGCTAAGTTAGCCTACACATTCAATGTAAGTTTCGATCCAGTAATTATTGCCCATTTAAATGAAAGATAGTTTTAATTAATTAAAATATAAATAAAATGTACTTTTAATTTGTAAAATAAATTGTATTGTGAAAATAAAAATTATTTAGGAAAGTAACAAACAAGTGTCATGAATACATAGAGATATGGATAACAAGTATGAGCATCAAGTGCTCTAAAATGGCACCATTTCATCACGTAAAATCTTTTTTTCCCCCCCAACAGCGGCGGGGTGACACTTCCTCGCGGACAATCCTCCCGCAAGGGCACAAGTTCCCCAGCTGAAGCTTTGCTTCAGATTTTCCAGCCCCTGCACATTATTCCACAGCCTTCCCCCTTAGCCACCCCACCTGAAACATTCTGGAACGGCCTCTGGTGAAATGAATGTTCATTTATTATGAAGTAAACAGAATCCAATACTGAGATTTCGAGTTATGACGTAACCTTTACGTTAACGTTTACGGCCCATTATTAAAATCTCGAATTGGCCCTTATTTGCCGTAAACCGACAACTTTGTTATCGCAACGTCATAACTGAAGACCGCCGTATTGTATTTATACTTAACCTCATAAAACATGTAAGCTGACAATATGACGACACCAAAGTTGTAGATAAGCATCGGGGTCTTCAGTTGAAATGCTTGCCGTGTCTTCATCCACTTCGGCCCCTGTATCACCAGTATGATGTAGCACATGACCATCAACCGTGTGGGCCATGGTGAAGACATTAACAGCCAGTCTGAGGTACGAGGATCTGCAAATTCACCATTCAAGTTAAAGCGACAGGCTTCCGAAGTCAAACGACAATTGGATAAGCCTCGAATATAGTTCCTAATAAAATTAGTTTAGTGTCTTGTTTTATTTTTTCTGGTCCTGGAAATTTGTTTTTGGTGGAGTGTTTGGTATTGATGTGAAGTAATTGAGTGGAGGGTTTCTGTTCAGTGTAATATTATAGCCTAAATAGATCACATTGGGTGTATTTATCACCATTTGATGGAGGGGTGATTGGGCTGTTGTTTACATTCTGAAAGTAGCTTGACAGCCCCTATGGCACTTCTAACTCAAAATTTCATCGGTCATCCCATGTCAAGATTTTAACATGGAACTCCAAAAGGGCCGATTAAGGTATGTGCCAGGCGTTTTCGCCAAACGAATGCTTGGGACGAAGCCGTGGGGCCAAATGTTAACATCAAGGCTTATGGCAAATTAATAGTGGTCTTGCCCTAAGATACACCGGGACTATGCTATGGTGTCATTTGGCTGCAATTTCTTTTTTAAAGATACTAAGAAATCTATTTCTTCTTAAATCAAGACATTTATAAATTTAAAGTTGACCCACATTACACATATTCAAATTTTTAAACTGCTGGATTTGTTTTTGTAACTTTGACTCAAAGTAGTGACCCGTCTCGTTACGTTTGTTGTAAGATATTGATGGCTTCGGTTTATAACAAAGTTCCCAGTCTGCGTTGAAAAGCTAGACTGTACTTGATGGTTACAACATATGACAACGAGTGTACAAGTTTAAAGGAAGTTACCAGACTACATTCGCTTGCCGAGTTATCCCGTTATAAGAGGTTCAGAGACTGGGGCTCGTTTCACAAAGCGATCTTAGCTTACCTAACTGTCATGGCAACACTTTATCTTCGGCACTGTTCGTCATGGCCATTACGTTTTGCGTCATGTCTCAACATCCTCGGCCATTTCCGTACTTTAAATACCCTCTCACGTAATGCTGTTCATTTCAAGGGAGGTAACTCGTACAGATTTACTTTACCAATATCGTGTTTATTGTTTACGTATGAAGGCTATTCTTGCGTTGATATGATGACATCAGCGGAGCTACATTATTTTTAAAATACTTGCAGCTGATGAAATTTGAATTATTTGCAACAAGTCATTCTTGGAAAATGTACAGTGTTTTGTTTAAATTAGATTTTAGCCAAGAAACAGGCTTGTTTGATGTGGGTTTTTATAATACACATCCGCGGAAAACTTTGGTTGATTTCGACGCATGCGCGCCAAAACATCCGGCGGTTAACATTACAGGTTTTCTTGTAGTATTATTGCTTCCATTCACCTCCGAGATAACTGCACCGGTCGAAGGATGTTCCGACATGGTTTTGCGTAAGCTAAGATCGCTTTGTGAAACGGGCCCGAGACCTTATTTCAAAAGTAAGGTATACGGTCATATCTCTTGTGACAGCATACACAATTTAACGACGTACACATTTAATCAAATCAGTGTTATAACACATGTTATCTGTTAGATGCGAATACGTAACTTATATAGACTATAAAGTATATAGATAGTTATCTGTATGGTGTTCGGACGATGGTGGCCTATAGCAAATTTACAGATATACGCAGAAAATTACAGTTTTTAATCGAATTTCAAAGACATCAATCAAGTAATTTTTTCACCTCCTATCTGTGATATGATAAAGGGAATAATAATTAATTGAAATGAGCTTACATATATCACAAAAAGTTTACACTCGAATACGTGTACACAACTAAATATCTAGTCGAATCGTAAACATATATATGTATGTTTTATCAAAATATATTTTATATAAATGACATTGCCATATACACTGAAATCTATTAATAGTATTTTAGGATGTTGGATAATATAGTATACCTGGAAGGTCTTGTGGACCCATCGTCTTAACAACTCCACGAGCTATTAGAAGACGGCCTGGAATGAAAAAGATTTTACTCTCCGTGGTTGGGTTGTTTTAAATATTAGCAATGCATTCAGTTACGCGAGCTAGATTTAAAATAAAAAATACGTAAATCCATTATAATAAGTTCTCCATGCATTAATGTGAACATATATAATATAACACATATGAATTACTGTATTTTACTGTCTCGGTTGTAGGCCTACAGGCATATTCACGTCTGTATATATAGGTTTACCCATGGATGGCTTTAGAGCTATTTCGAAGTTGAGATCAATACTTGTAACAACTTCCAGAATTTCACTTTCTTCTTTATGCAGACATAGTTCACATTTTCAATAGAAATATTACCAGAAAGTTCCCTTGTATACTTTAAATATATGTGGATCTTTAGAATTATATATGTATATCAATAAACGCACGTGTATATATATCTGGGGATGAACTCTATACAGATAAATGGTATGACAATACAATGCAGCTGTCGACTATACCTTGTCACGTCTTTTCAGCTTAGTTGCATACATCTGACTGCATATATATATGACTATATCAACGTAAGTATATAGCCTACCACGGTTTTATATAGAATGGCTTGGAGTAATATTAATTTTTCGTTTCAACTATATGTTTGATTGAGATTTAACGCCGTGCTCAAGGCGTGCCAGCAACGTGGGCGGAGGATGTCGACCCCGTCAAAAAAAAAAAAAAACAAAGAAAAAGAAAGAAAGAAAGACCCTGGTTACAAAGACAAAACAGGGCACCACATGCAGGACACGTAGAAAAAGGGAAAACACGTTAGGCTAGTTTATTGTTACCCTTTGCCCTGGGAGCACCAGAGCAGCAGGAACTCCTTTCGATCATCCATGCACACAGTATAAAGTTTACGGTCAAAATTTTCTTTCTCTTCAATTTTACAACATATATATATACATCATCAAAGTGATTGTCACCAGTCATCAGATCAATTGCCGCAGAGCAACTGTCGCCGGAGCACTGATCATCGGAGCATTTTTTTGCCGAAGTAATTGCCGCGGAGCAACTGTCGCCGGAGCAAGTGTCACCGGAGTCTAACGAAAGCGGCTATCAGAATCCACACCGACTATAGCAGAGACACATTTACAATGCGACTTAAGCAACAGTATTCAATTTTCGCAAAGCTTATTTGAACTGGCTGTATATATTTTTATATAGGTTGATGGATTATGCCATACATGTGTTTTTAGCCAGTAGAGTTAATTATATTATTTAGGTACTACTATAGCGTTAATATTCAACACTGTCAAATATATATTATAAGCGCCAATATTTGTTTATATTTCTAAAAATTATTTCACACTTTATGGCACATGTCAATTTCGATAAATAAAAAAAACTGAATCGTATTATGGTCTGTAAATTAACTCCTAGACATTATTGTCTGAATAGATCTTAATCTCGAGGTCTTGTGGGTAACCTACAGATATATTTTATACGTATCCAGAATGCAATATCATAAGAATAGATTGACGATAGACTTCAGTCAGATATAAGCTAATTATATGCCAAAATTGGCCAACACTGTACATGTAGGCCTATCCGCTATAATTGAGTATTTATACATGCGTTATGCAGGTACGGTTTAACCTATAGACTCAACTGTTGTTTATATGCTTGATCGAAGTCTTAAAAAATCGTATTGATCAGATTAACGCGTTCTTAAAGATAGGCGTGTAATCAACGGAAAATAATATTGTGAAAATAATAAGGTATCTCACCGTGTATACATGAGTGATCCCAAAGATGGTAAAGGACTATACATGTGCTCCCAGGACCATGATAATAAAGGTGGGCAAAAGACGCCGTTTACGGTTGACCAATCATAGTGTATAAAACTGCTGTGTGTCATGCCATTGGCTTACAAGAAAGGAACTTATCTAGTATTGACATTAGTGTTGTTGATAGCAACCTCTAATTGTGTATGTCAAGACATAGTAGGCTATATAGAGAGTGTAACCCAAAGGCCCCGGGTTCGATTCCCTGTGAGGGCAAGCACATTTTTCTCTCTTCACTCTACCCCCCGCAACGAAGTTGTGTGTGTGTGT
>JAVFBW010137724.1:10863-22751 GCA_034783835.1 Mopalia ciliata
GGGGGTATACTGGAATCGGCTTGTCTGTCTTCCCGTCTCTCCGTCTGTAGACACAATTTTGTCCGACCTTTGCAACAAAACTTGTCCGAAACTTTGTGCGCATGTAACCCAGGTGGTGAAGTTGTGCAAAATGTAATTATTAGTCCCCGTCTTTTCCCAGAGTTATTACCCTTCAACATGCCTATAGTGTTGTTACATGGGGCCAATTTTCTCCGGCCCGTCGATCCTTTTTTCCAGAGCTCTTGCCCTTTTACGTTGTAACGTTACCCTTCAACAATATATCATTACCCTTCAACAATATATTGTCTGAAATTATTCTTCTTCATTTTTGTGATCTATAATAGCTGTCCATTTAAAAGGAGCAGCAACACACTTTAAAACATATACCGCTGGGGTAGATGCGAATACGTATCTTATATAGACTATACAGTAAATAGATAACCGATGGGGGTATTCGATCTTGCAGACGTGACAGTTCTATAGTTTATTTTATATTTGGATATAATCATATAAATCCACGTAATTGGAATAGATTCTATGCAAACTTCAGTCATATTTTACAAACAAGAAAAACATAAAGAGGCTTCAATCTTGTGGATCCGTTTGTTAGTAAACCATAATAATCTATTAGGATATATGTTTGTTTACATAAATACACAGCTAATTAAGTTATTCTCTTTAAAATTATCGATCGCTATATATATGTACTATTTATTATTTAAATAAGGATACTAAATTCATAGAGGTTTGCAAACCACACTGCTTTTGAACGTTCAATTAAAAATTTCAAATCTGCCCCAATGTACTAATTTATTTCATCAAATAGATCTATACTGGACGAAAATGAACGGGCTACACCAAAAGAAAGAAAAGAAAAACATATCCGCGAACTATCGTGGCGTATGCATATATATATTTGAAATTAATGAAGAGAGAAAAGAATGGTTGCCTCCACAGGGATTCGAACCCGGGCCCAACACTCTACCGACTGAGCTACAGACAAATTATGCAGCGAAGAAAAGTTGTATAGAGGATCCTGTTTTCCATTGGAAACCATTGAAATTATGTAGTGTTGCAAGTCAAAATCTGTAGTCGACTTTTTATGCCATATATGTTTTATTACCTTGTAAATAGAAGGATCGACGATTGGCTACCTAATTAAAAAGTCTTGGGTCATTTGCATCTAAGAGAAATATATACATGTATGTTTCTATCAGATACAAATGCCCAAGAATCTAACATATCTTTGTTCATTCCAGTGATATCGATCACTACAAACATGTGGCATTTATAAAGGGCATCACACATTTGACTTACAACACTATGTTAAAATACTTTCATATAAAAATGTAACAACCGTATTGTGAGCAGTTTGCTTAATAACTGTCCATAATTGAACTATTTTTTTAAATATATTTTTTTGAAATGTTTTTAGCAGTTTTATTAACAAGTTGATATGGCATTTCTTTGACTATGGTTTTGTTCTTTTTCTTTCTTCCCCTTAAAGTTAAAAAACTTTCAGAATCCTGGAACATGAGATAGGCCTTATCTTGCCGTACTTAATAATATATACCGAAGTTGAAGGGAAGTTCTACTTGAGCCACTGGGAAGACAGGTTTAAAAAAGATTTAATTTAAAGTAATTACATATTATCTAAAATAACAGTAGAATAATAAATATCTACTAAGTATATGAGATTGACCATGTATATGGCAAGCCGTTTTATCACTTCTACCTGTATTATACATGTTGAATTCTTTTCCACGTTTATATGTGAAATTCTTTTCCACAGTGATAAAACGGCTTGCCATATTTTTCGCGGTGTTTTTCACTCTTCCATTATTTTTATTATTTCATACATTTATATTATATTGTCAATTTTTCTCTCATTATTTATTCAACATATATAATATAGTCTATTTGAAGGATTTAAACTCCTTCATCCTTTATTCCCGCTTCAGCCTTCAGTATATATTTCAACCTCGTTTCTATATTGCCGTTGGTCAGTGAAAGGCGACAATAGACTGCAGGTAGGCCTTCAGCTAGGGCTCAGGTAGATCAGTTGTCTACTCTATCCATAAAATTTGATGAGTTGTGTGGACTTATTTCTATATGATTTGCTCGTGGTCGAATATTCTTTCTTGTGACCCTGAACAATGTTTGTTGTTGACTAAGTATTGTACTTTACTATCGTGTCCAGATGCGTCTATTTCTTTGACATGTGCGTGCATGTTGAAAGGCTTCGTTGATTGGTTGATATTATCCTAGTGACCTACGACCGACTGGCCTCCTGGAATTTGTTCCCGCCGTAGTCCGTAGCAACATTACATCTATAGGGATAAGTAGATCGATATTTAAGTTATATTGCTGTTTGGAGAACATTTCCATGTGTCATTTGGTTAGGTAAGTAATTATTTTTGGTGTATTAATTTATTGTATAAGTACTTTCTACCAAGCTCTAGATGTATAGTTGTGAAATGTGTAATAGTATGGCCAAAGGACCAGATATCGTGGCCGTGTGCTACATGTATGTAGGGCGCTTCCCGGCGTGGCGTAATCTATTGCAAAATAACATTTGTGTGGGTAGTGATTTCACAATACAACCAACCACAGACGCTCATATCTATAGATGGCAGACATACACTATCGTTAAGGCTTACCGGTCGACGCTTCACTTATCTATAAAAAACACAAAATAAGGGAAACCATTGACATTGTAATCAGTACCGGTATGCTTACTTCCTCAAAATCGAAATTTAACAAAAAAATAAAGCAAACTAAAACAAAATCTTGCACTGTCTAATGAAGCTGTCATTTTATAAGCTAAACATCAGTTTCCTCGTTTATCATCAAAAGTTTGTCATCACAGGAATACCAGTTTCCTACGTTGTAGTTCAACAATCGCAAGACTGGTTTTTACGAGGTTTCCTCTCGGTTTTCCACACTAATAAGGGTCAGTCCGTCATGTAAGATATGACATGGATTGCAGTCTCATGTTTAGGGTTAGTGTTAGGGTTAAGTTTAGTTTAGGGTTAGGTTTCATGTTGTCCACACTCAAAAGACTGTCTGAGCTACATCTAATTTGTTACAGGAAACAATTCAAAATTTAGTTCTTAGATATGGAGTTATTTGAGCAGCCCAGTATAAGACTTCTGGAAAATGGGTATTTCATTACAAATAATTGGTACTCTTCAATTTCAATGGTAAAAATAGATGACATACATGAAAGTTTTAGTGTACTATGTACATCAGAGCCGTCCTTGATTCTGGGCATAGCTGGGTCATGTTCAATGGAGTTGTGAAAGTTATCACTATTGTTATATTTTTCAGGTAACAAGATAATTTTAACAATGGATCTCATCAAAGATAAGATATATGAGTTTCATGAGTTTTATAATTGGGCTCACACCCAGTCAGGTAAGTGATCTAATTATTTGTTTATGCTTTAATGCATTGGTAGAGTTGAGCATACATGTAGCTCATAATGTAGACGATCGAATCCGTATGTCGACCCTCAGGTATATGAGTGAGCCACAAGATGTGGCTCCGGCAATCGCTGGGGTGTTCTTTTACAAGGTTTCCTCTCCGTTTTCTACTGTAATAAGGCAAGGAGCAGTGGGAAGTGGATAATCCGTCATCATATAAGCCAAATACCCTTGAGTTAACAATCAAACATAATGCAGGGATTTACCGGATGCACAAAACGTGCGTCTCCGACGCACATTTTTCGCCATGCACGCAAAAAATATTACGAATGGGGTCCCGTTGGACGCAAACTTTGAGTTACTGATTTAAACAATGTAACGTCATATGGTAGGCCTAGAAAACGCAGTGGTAGTGCAATTGTTCAAAAGTCAAACGTAAAACCACTTGTCAGATGCGCGCGAACAGCGAGCCAGCAAAACGGGCTTTCCCAGGCAGCCCCTGCATTCACAGGCAGTGATATCCAGTGCTAAAAATAGAACAGCTAACATCCTGACCTAGTTTAAATTGCCTAGAGGGGGGTGTTTTCTATTGCTTCAATGAATAACATTGTCTGTGCAGTACACGCAGTGACTCACAAAAATGAGCAAACAGATGTCATTATCAAAGTTTTTCGGCGGGGTATCTAAATAAGTAAGATATGACAGATCTATTACAAATGAACCGCATGCAGAGTCAGGAAAGCGTAGTTAGTACCGATGGCGATGATACACAAGATGGCACATCAGCAAAAAAGCGGCCGCGGGTCCGATCATTTTAAGAGGAATGGAGACTGAAATTCCTGTGGTTGACGCTAAATGACAGTAATATGCCTAATGGTGGATTGATATGTACAACCTGCCAACATGCAAATTTTTAAAATGCATTCACCACTCAAACAGGTTGTACTAACTTTCAAAACAGCAGGTCAGGTTAATGCATTCAATAATGATAAAGGCTGTGGCTTAGTGGTAGCGAGTGTGCTTTCTAAACAGAGCCTGCTCAATGTATTGTTCACCGAATCAAGTCCGCTTGTCAGGTATATGTTATGGCTCAGGCAATTGCGGGGTGCTGTTTCTTACGAGGTTTTCCTCCAGGTTTTTCACCGTCATAAGGCTGTGTTCAGTGTGAAGTGGACCATCCGTCGTCATATAAGGGAAATATCCTTCAGAATGACATTAAACACCAATCAAACAAATAAACAATCAATATTGATAAATACTTTTAAATAAACAGACTGATTTGCGTCACATTTGGCAACTTTTCTGTGTCGCATTGTTTACTTCTGGTCTATAGACTAAAGGGAGATACTTCAGGTCAAATGTCAAAGCTGAGACGAGTAGAGTTATCTCCCTTAACCTGCATAATAAAGAAAAAATTCATTTATATAGAATTGAAACAAAACCTCCTGAAATTTTCGTGGAAAAAAAAGATTATCTCTCACTCGCCATTTTCTCAAAATAAATCGGCTGACAAACTAGTAATCAATTTTGTTTAGCCTTATACTGTTTTGACTTAGAAATAAAAGAACATAAAAAAAATTTACATAGCAAACACTATAGATTTAATTAGTTGCTTTAATGGCATTTTACTGTTAGATAACAGTAGCTTTCAAATATGGTATGCTACCAGGTAGTGTTCAATATCATTTTTTCTTCTTTATCAGGGAAATTGAGAAACAGTTACATGAGGAATGTAAAGCTCGTTGTGCTGAAGCATTAAAGACGGACCTTGTTGAAGAGGTTGTTCTGGACATGGTGCAGAACGTTGCCGAAGTTGTGCATCACTCTGACGTCGTCCATCGCTTACAGATGCTCCAAGAAGCGGAACGGTGCATCGAACTGCACATCATCTGGAAAATGTGGCTAACATGGAGAAAAGCTTACGCCAGCAGGGTACGGTTGAAGCGAGCCATGTTGACATTTCCAAGTGCCCCTTCGACAGACAGTTATGTCGATCAACTAGACCGCTTAATTCCAGACCGAAAGTTTGATAAAATCCACAATGGGGCTGTGTATGTTAATAAGTCAGCGAAATTAATAGTCGATCGCCCCCTTCTGTACACCAAACAACAACAACAACTGTTTGATGACCAAATAACACTCCATCATCTAGTCGCAAACCTCCGACAACTTGTAGCATGGTCTCCATTAAATATCGGCTCAGTCATTGGGAGAGAACTCTTACAATCTCTACAGAAAAATTCACAACGAAAAGGTGAGAGAAATTTTGAATAAAATAAAAGAGGTATTTTTTACCAAAAACAAATATTATTAGTATATACTAAAAAGTATCCTGCCGTCTAAATTGTGACACTTCTGGAAAAGTAGATGATTACTAATAACTGCCATTATAAATATAATAACAAATAAATTAGAGGAATTGGCGGGTAAGCCATGGCCCTGCAGAATACTCCCTCAGCTTCCTCCGTCGATTGTAAGAGGTGAGAATAGAGGCTGCTCTCTGTTGCCCTGGTGTTTGCAGAGCTAAAGGGTAACTGGAAGCAGATTTGTTTATGATGTTCTGTATTTGTGTCCATCGTCATATAAGTGAAATACCCTTGTATGACGTTAAACACCAATCAATCAAACAAACAAACCCTTGTTTTTGCACCTTTGACTGTGGCTTAGTGGTTACCAAGTAAGCTTACTAAAATTTCTGGAGCCTTCTCGAAAGCAGCTTTGTGATGGGCTATCTTCAAGTTGTGATGTCTGGCTGGATGGGTCAGTTTTCCCTTTTTCTCGTCCAATCAAAAACTGACAATATAGTGGACCATGTAAGGTTGTCGATACTGTCACTATCACGAATCAGCACCTAAAGAATATAACTACACAACTAATATTCAGCTAAGGAAATAAAATCTGACCCCTCTACAGTGAAAATCTTAAGTATGACATTAATTGAAATAAATGAAAATATTTATGTTTATTTCAGTGCTTAATGGTGAAGAGGTATTCTGGAAATTACTTGTGTCTCTACCAGACTCTGAGGAATCAGACATCCACTCTCAAATGCTCTGTGATTGGCTGCAGACAAAGTTCACAAAGGGAGCCCTCCCTGATTTAGAAGAAGACTGCCCCAAGGTAAGGGTTTCGCTTTTGATTTCTTACAAATAGTAGTATTTAAATGTGGACACTTTTGCAGGGTTAACAAGTTCAATTAAACTTTAAGACATCAGATTCTCAGTTGTCTGCTTATTTTTCTAGCTTGTGCTTCATGCATAATCACGCCCATTTTTCAAACCGGGCAAAGCACAGCATTTTACAGTGTAGGTAGTATGGCTATTTATAGTTAGAGGTAAATTGCTGTCCTGCAAGTGACACCCCCTTGAACACAGCTTTAAATATCAACCATTCAGATACTACCATAAAAAATCAGTAGTTTGTGAACCTTACTTCAGAAGACTGAGATCATGTATTTATTTTATAAATTGATTGTATCTTTCAGGTCAATACTGTTGCTTTGTATTCAACTCCTTTAAAGTATCCACGGCAACCTGTGGTCAAACTGAGTACTTGTGTTAAAGTGATTAGTGGAACTCTTCAAGATGAGGAGGTAGCTTTATTAGAATCCACTAACAGCCTACTTGGCTCCAGTGCTGTATTGTTTGCCCTTCCCCCAACGGAAGAATACACCTATGTGAGTTCATTTATCATAGAATTCTTGTTAAATAATGCAATAAACATAATATATTAAAAACACAACAACTACATCTCGTTGAAGCCTTACATAATTATGTTTAAATAGAAAAAATGTCATTAAAAAAAATAAAGGGTCTAGCTGTATCTTAGTTAGAAAGTATATTAAAATCATGATTGTTCAAATTTTAACTTATCAAACTGAGACTTTAAAAAATTGATGTAAATGTATATAAGTGGATAATTTAAAAGAGATGAAATTAGAAAGCCACACCCTGATACAATTAATATCATACTTTGAATAGTTTCAAAGCATCCATACAATGTAGAAGTCTCCCCCCAAAACTTTACAAAGTACGGTTAAATACACCAACAGCTGATGACCTCAATATTTTGAATGTGTTCAATACTTAAGGGAATTATTTATTTTCCTTGATAAATAAATCGACCATGACCTGATGCTCTCCACAAGAAAAGAATAATAATGCATTGAAAAATGATTTAATCTCTATTGTTTTCAACAGGAGTACTGGTTAGAAGCTCAACTAAGATTGGTCAGGATACTTCAAGCCAAACCCATCTATCCTAGCTTACCATTGGTTATTGTGTTTCCAGAAATACCTGGTAGTTTTCCATCGACTAGTAAAGTTTATGACATGCTTAATTTATTGCCTTTAATACAAGGGGAGTTACTTTCATCTGTACACATCATTTCACTCAAGTTCTCTCCCTTGTCTGGAGTTGATGTAATCTCAAAAGATGTAACATTCAAGGTGAGTTTGTTCATCTACTTCAATTGCTTTTGTATATGACAAATGCCTTCAGGTAAATTTGTACAATAAAATGTTTTTTTGACTCCTACACAGTATTACAGGGCCAAATATAAACATTGGCAGAATGTTTTTAATATTTTGAGGAAGTAAGTATTCAAAAATATATTGGATTTATTTGACTACTGAGGAAAAATGGGGAGCACACGTTTTGTTGGGTGTGTTTCGTCTTTGTATGTTGCCACTTTTACCTAGCAAGATCTGTGTGAAGGGTTGTGAAGTAACTTCCTGTTGCCTCGATGCTCTTGGAGTTAATGGGCGCTACAGGGATGGAAACTAAGCCGGACCACAGGCCAAAACCTGGTAGATTTTGTGGTGGGCCTGTAAATTGCAGGACCTGTAAGCCCAACGGACCTGCAAGCTCAACTGACCTGTACATTTTTTCACTTTATATTACAATACTGGGTTGGACCTGTAAAACGTTTTATGGGACTGTATAGATTTTGAACCTGCAGCCATGCGGTCGACGATGCTGGGCCTTTAACATTGCTATCGGGCCTGCAACTCTTGAAACCTGCAGGCCCAGTTGGCCTGATCACAAAATAGTTAATTTCCACTCCTGCAATATTAAGTCAACCTGTTTGTGGTGTATTTGCATTGGGTCCTGTGAGTGTCCTGTGTTGTACCGGTAGCGTCCAGTTGAGAGGGGTTTCCTTCACCCATTGTACTGGCCCGCATCCGTGGCTTAGTGGTAGCGAGTGCGCTTCCTAAACTGCTTCCATCAACCGTTCACGGGATCGAGTACGCCTTTTGACCATCAGGTATATGAGCAAGTCACATTTTTTCGCACCGGCAATGGCACGGGGGGTGGTTTGTACGAGGTTTGCTCTCGGTTTTCCACCGTAATAAGGCTGTGTGAAGTGGACAATCCGTCATCATATAGGTGAAATACCCTTGAGTACAACATTAAAAGCCAATCAAATGAAGCAAATCACCCATTGGACTGGTAGACTGCCATATGAGTGACATAACCTCAAGTCCATGGTTTAACACTAATTAAACAAAGAACAATTGGGTGTTTTTCTTCATCTATTGCACATATTGCATAATTTGTGTGAAATGACTAAGTATGGACATTACACCTTGAAGCAAACTGTATACAGACCGTGTGACAGATAAAAGCTTTAATACTTGATTTTTGTTTTCAGTTAGAGGAAAGCTTACGTTGGCTTGGAGAACACTTTTTTCCTCCGCCTATTCTTCAATCGAACACTCTCCTCTCTCTGGTTGAGGAGACATTGTCCGCAGAATTCTACACACCCGTCCTCTACAATTTAAAACAACGTAAGAAGATGGGATATCTCCATCAGGTTTGTGCCAAGACGTTCTGTCAGATATATGAGTGAGCCACACGATGTGGCTCCGGCAAACAGTGGTTGTTTTTACTACATTTTCTTGAAAGTTTTCCACTGTAATTAGGCTAGAAACAGTTTAAAGTGGACAATCCATCATCAAATAAGTGAAATATCCTTGAGTAAACTCTTAATCAATCAAACAAACCAAAGTGATTTATGGGTAATGTTCCCTTTAGAAAAATGTCTGGATCAGTGGTTTTGGTCAAACTCAAGGGTAACTCACCTATATTACCACTCAGAATGTACGTCTGTGGCCATTATGGCATGCATGAATTAAGATTCAACTGATAAACCTAGTTCACATTGTGTAGGAATTTCATATGCTTTATCTTTTGTGTGTGTGTGTGGGGGGTGTAAGAACAAAATGTGCTCATGAAAGAGCATTCTCATGTATTGTCAATAACCTATTTTACTTACTATCAAACACTAACAAACCAGGTGATTATGATTTTTACTGTGAAAATTGTCAGTGTAAGGGAATCACCCTACATGCGCATAACAAATGCACAAAAGGGCCTTTAACAAGGTTTAAGTAAAATCGGCTATTTAAAAATGGAAAATTTTCCTGTTTGATTAACATGGGGAAATCTGCTAAAATCTTAAAATTCAGCATTTTACAGTTGCAATTTGCGTCTGTTCCTACACCATAAAGCAAATTCAACCGTGTTCTTTATTACATTATGTCTCTCTTCCCCTATGGTCCAACCATCCCAGAGATATATAAAAAACAGTGGTCTAGTTTCCTGTGATTGCTACTAATGTTAGCTTATTGTTAAAGTATACACTATTTAACCCCCTGGAGCTTATCGAAACACAATTATAACCAGACGAGTTAGTATGAAACCAATTATCGACCACACATTGTTTTGCTTGTTGACGCTAGCTCTTATGTTGTTGAAAGTTTATCACCTAATCAAACATACACAACAGGATTTCAATCTGGAACATTGAGCGTATAACATCCTGTCAATCTATATGTGCGCATGCGTTAATCAAGCCTTTGAGCACAACTGATACTCAGTCGTCCGTGACGAATCCAACAGTGAGGCATCTGTCAGAACTGATCATGATACACTTTGAAGTGATGGAGTTGTTACTCCTTCTGCTTTACCTCCATGTTCAAATATTGTGATGATAATGTAGAAATGTTTAGCCTAGGTGTCCAATGACAGCCGTGCACTGTACCTGTTTACTCAGTCAATTGCCACACTAAGACAAGAGTTCTTCTAGTGAACGTACACAATGGTAATAGGTGCAGAATTTTGTCCTGTTGAAAAAACAATGTTCCTCCATTCAGAGCATGGAAAATACCACTCTTGTTAGATAGCCTCAATTTTGAAAAAGTATCTTAATGAATTGTTTATGCAGTCAATAGAGTTCTGATGTCTAGGCTTGTCAAATGTTTAGAAATAAGGCCTGCCTCTGAATGAACAAAAATATTGAATCCCTATGGAATCTTCACTTCCCAAAATATTCTATCCTGTTTCTTAATCACTCACCGAGGGGAACTTGCACAACTGGGAGAGACCCAGGCATGTGCCGCCATATCGCGTTCCAAAATCTGGTCATCTAAAATTTGAGTAAGGTATACTGTTGATTTTGTCATGAAAATGGATGTCAAATGGTCTTTTTTGGGGTTAACCCACAAGTGTACAAGAGAAAACGAAATGGTTTAAATCAAGATACGGCCATACAGTTTCGATACATTAGAAGATTAACTGCAGGAATATGGTAGCGTGCACTTAATTCTTTGTGTAGGTTAGAAAGACCGATGGACAAAGCTACACATAGCCAACAAATTAAACAAGCTTATATTAATGAGAAACTTGATTCTCTGACCCCAGTGTTTAGCTCTGATTAAAGCTTTATGTAGTTGTATTATATTCTGTCTTATAAATGTTATCATCTGTTCATATTTCAGAGTCCACATGTGCTGATTAATTTATACAATTCTGTCATGGAGCAGTTGTGGGCTGTAGTTACCTCCCCTTCTTTGCGAGTTCATTCTTGGCCTGTAACTGAGTTCTCTTTGTCCCGCAAAAGTAAGTTTACATGTCCTAGTTATCACCACACTCATGTGTTAGACTTGGTGAAAAGGTTGCCAATTCTCACTTAACTCAGCCCTCCATATATCTATACAGACCTGCTTACCCCACTTATTCTGAAGTATTTTGTACAAATAATTTACGTTAAATACACCAAAAGGCCATCAAAATACTCACAAAAATTCATATCCTACACTATGCTGTAACACAAAAATTAGGATAAGAAAATAAAATTTAAGAAAAATCAAATTGTTTTTTAACATGTAAATTTCTTCTAAGATAGGCAGCAACACTAGTTAATGTGCAGTGACAAAGGCGTGAGTGAAATAACCTTAAGTACTGGGTTTAACCCCAATCAACACATAAACTGACAATGGTGTCACGAATGTAAAAGGGCCCACGGCCGTGGCTCAATGGTAGTGAGTACGCTGCCTAAACTTAACTTGCTTCGATTTACCGTTCATCGGATCGAGTCCGACTTTCGACCATCAGGTATATGAGCACATGTTGTGGCTCCAGCAATCGTGGGTTTTTTTATGCGGTTTGGGGGGGGGGGGG
>JAVFBW010137736.1:0-13190 GCA_034783835.1 Mopalia ciliata
CTGTGTGATTTCTATTACAGTATTTTCCTTAATAATTCAAATTAAACTTATTGTCTTCTAAGAAAACTTTAAAGCAGATAGCCTATAGCGTTGACCTCTGTGTAAAATATTGTGTTATATATAGATAAAACTTCAACGAATGTTAAATTATTCAACGGAAAACGTGTGCTATTTTTTTGTAAGAGAAACTCAATTGAATAGCATATCTACTTCACATCTTTTAACTGACGTGAATACAACTAGCCCTTTTTTATGTACACACATGTCATTACTTTGAGTCTATTTTGAATGTCTATACTTATTTCATCCTATAGACTATAACTATGTAGGTGTATTTGCCCTTCCCAATTGCATGTCTCGCCGAAGGTTTTTAGCTCAGTTAAACTTTGGTCGTACACGGGATTATTCGGATCGTAAAGAAAGACAGTCAGAACTAAGTTTTAATCGATCAAAGTGAAATTTGTTTTCATATGGGATATTAAATTACCTGAATCAAGAACTGTTCCAAGGATTTAATTTATAAAACAGAGGAACGATGTCTCCAAAATGTGCCGTGACTTTCCTGGGTGCTGTTGTTATGGTAACATTATTCTCGACCAGTTTTGCGTGTGATACGAACCAATGTAAACTTCCAGGGTGCTACTGTGCCAAGGCGGGTACTCCGGGGGGCTTATCCGCACCTGATTTACCACAGATCGTACTTCTCATGTTCGATGGAGCCGTGAACGATAGAAATTTGCCATATTACGACGATATTTTCACTGAAGCCCATCAGAATCCGAACGGCTGTCCGATCGGAGGTACGGCGTTTGTATCCCATAATTTTACGGATTACAGCGCTGTTCGGAAACTTTATTTGAAAGGTGTGGAAATTGGTGTCCGAAGTGTGACGAGCAGGACGCCTCCTGATTGGTGGAAAAATGCTAACATCGATCAAATGAAATATGAAATTCTTCAGCAGCGAGAAAATATTCAGCAGGGAGCCGAAATTGACGTTAATGAGATTGTTGGTTGGCGCAGCCCCGGGTTACAATCCTCGGGTATGTCCCAATATAGAGTGTTACAGCTGAACAGGTTTGAGTACGATTCGACGGTGGTGTCGACTGGGTGGAGCGGGAACAATACCATCCCAGGCTGGCCCTTCACTTTGGATCACCCTTACCCCGAAAAATGTCAAATTCAGCCGTGTCCGTCGGAATCCTACCCGGGGCTATGGGAAATCCCTGTGGTGCCGTTGGCGGATATAGCTGGCCAGTACCCGTGTACCTATATGGGAGGCTGTGGTACAAACCCACCGGAAACCAAAGCTGACGTCTTGGCTTATCTAAGGAAGAATTTTGAGGCTAATTACAAGAATAGCCGCGCACCTGTGTATTTTAACCTGCGCGTCGCTTGGCTGATGGAACATACGTACAAAAGGGACGGGTTTCTGGAATTCGTCAAAGAACTTGTTGCAAAAGATGACGTGTATTTAATTACAGCCCGTCAGCTATTAGCATGGATGAGGAAGCCGCAGACTCTAACAGACGCGAAGGACTTCTCAGGGTGGTCCTGTCCGAATTTCGTCAACAATGAAATAGGAATTTGGGACCATATTAAGAATTTCTTTAACAACAAAGTCGACAAATCGCCCTATTCACCGGAAGAACCAGTCACTCAAGCGCCGAGACCAGCTAACCAGATATTTTTTGTATGGAACTTTGGTATCCAGCACGAAATCTCTTTCATGACCGTTTGCCTCGCTTTTGCTCTGGCAACGTTTTTGTGGTAAATTATTAATTACTGAACTAGTCATTTCATCTCCTCGTCATATTTTACTTTTGTTTTTGTTTGTTATGCCATCGTTTAAACGATGAAATGTACAACTTTTAAATCGTGCAATTCAGTGTTGATCAATTTACTAGCAGGGTAATGTTCAAATAAATTTAAACAAAGTTACTGCGATTATTTCATTGGCTTTTGTATGGTATATATATTACCAAGAACATAATTACATCGGCATAGGTATTTCGATTAATTAAATCCGATTAATTATCTCATGTTCTAGATAAACTTCCAGATAAAGTTTTTTAAATAGATAATTATATCGATTTTTCTGGGCAGCCTAGACATTACTAGAGAACGTTGTGACCATTTACATGATATAGGAAGTATGTGATAAATATCTAGCAAAAAGAAATTCCGTAATCAATACACAAAATCCATGAAGTTTAAAGTCCTGTTGACAATAGCGAGTAGTCGAAGGGTTTGTCCAATAGGGCATGTCTGCGTTGGTATAAATTACGTGCAATCTTATTAAATCAAATCGCAAAAACGCTCCGTGTGTTTTGTTTGTCGCTATATTGAGATCTAATTCAATCACTCGACTTTAACCGTTCAATTAAGTCAAGCTTACTGGGGTTCACGAAAGGTCAAAGTTTCAGTTGTCCAATAAAAACACAGATAACAAGGGGCCATGAAAAAAGCACCAAATTAAGCAAAAACAAGCAAAAGTTGTCCGATGTTTGTAAGTCGCATGTAAAGATGAGAAAATGCAATACCACTCAAAGTTTATTATCTGATTGGTGTGTGTTGATTGTGCGCGCATGTATCCCTGGTCATCAAAAAATATGCCGTCGGAAAACTTCGGCTCGTCGGAGCAAATCTCCGGCTATTACAAACCAGAATTGAGAAGCAGGTCTGTGATTGGTCAATTTAAGAAACCAGTCGACACTGTAGGCAGGGTGATTGCGTTAGATCTCGATATTGCAACAAACAAATCACTTTGAGCGTTTTTGAGGTCTGATTTTAATAAGATTTAAATTACATGTGGTTTCACAATTTTCCGGCTTAATTGAGTTTAGCTAATGGTATTTATCGGTCAATTGCATCGTATGGTCGAAGCTTCATATAGATCGTATGACAGCTTGCCACCCCACGCGTCACTGGCAACAAACAAAGACAAGACCGGACAACCACGATGTAACTACGTTATACATCGGCTTCCTGTTGTCCCTAATCATTGAGAGCAACAGGGCAACATGATTACATGGTTAATCAGTATTTTTATAGTCCATTGAATGAAGTTAAATGAGTTATTTCATATATCATACTTGCATGTTTATTTTGAGTTTATTATCGTACTTCATGTCATTTTATTCATTTGTCTATATTTCATGTCTATTATATAACCGTGATACAACTCCTGCGTCTATTATGCTGCTTGGATGGAATATTAATTAAAACAACAGGAGAAAAGATGTTGGACAATCCATTAAATCAGCGTACATGTCAGAAACAATTTTTTAATATTGATTTATTTTGCTTGTGAAATGCATATATAGTAAAATAGTATACGGTATTTATTGACTCGGCATGCACTCGGCCCTTTCCGTGGTCGGACATACACCGGAAGTCAGGATGTTAAAAGACAATAGTATTACGTCGTTTACGTCGGATATTTTTAACCAAAGCAGTTCGTGGACTGAAAAGTCAATTGTCTCTGTCGATTCCTGTAAGAGATTGGTTTTGATTTTCTAACTGGAGTCAATGACTGAGCAGCTATTGATACCTAGCACCGCTTTAACCCATGGTATATAAGCTACGATAGACTCGTGATAATCAAAAAAAGTGTATGTATATACTGCTTGTTTTTTTTGTTTTTTTTCCTGGTCTGTAACTGGATCTTTTCATTTGTTGGACTCGTATTGAATATAAAAAAAAAATAGATAAATAAAACATAAAATAAATCATAAATTGTATTGGATAAATAAATATATGTCGTCAATGTGTTATACTGACGAGTGTCTAACTAAGAGGGGAATGGAAGGGAGCTTTATGTTGCCCTGTTGCTCTCAATGATTAGGGACAACAGGAAGCCGATGTATAACGTAGTTACATTGTGGTTGTCCGGTCTTGTCTTTGTTTGTTGCCAGTGACGTCTGGGTTGACAAGCTGTCATATGAGTGAAATATCCTTAAGTATTCGCTGCTAAGCAAGCAAACAAGTAAATAATCAACCAACTAGTCTACCCTGCTTTTCAGTAAAACTTTTCAGTTTTATGTGTGCAGTATATAGTGTTACCTCAATCTCGTGATGCCGTATGCTGTCTTTATGTGTACACACCATCTTTACAACATTTTATAGCTGTTAAGGGATAATTCTTCACAAACTAGTACAGTCGATTTATTTTAAGTGAATTAGACATACGTTTTTAATGAAATTTCATGAAGCGTATATTCGAATTCAGTCTGTGTTCCAATTACACTTTTAAAAGCAAGCATTGTGATCAGTAAACTAACTATGCATTGCAGGACTTTATTTTAACGCGTAACAGATTGACCGACTCATTAAAATTAACTATGCCACTGTCTCTGTAAATGTAATGTACCTGTATGTTTTATTGAATCGATTTTTACTGAATATCCATTCGCCACAAATTTACATATTTTTTGTTTTATTTTGACAATTGCTTTTTAAATGACAATTATTGCAATTTATCGCTTATTGAGAGTCAGAATGTAAAGGGATAAAAGTAGCCAACTAGGGTTTTATTAACACTAGTTTTGCAAACGCCATACATGACACCTATGTAATTTATTAGCTGTAAATAAACAAGTTTCGTGTCAGTTAAGATCATGTGATGTTGTGTATTCACGGTATAAGTCCGTTCTTATCCATGTCTATATTTCTAAAAGCAATCACACTTTTTAGTGTGTTTTTTTTTTACAGTAGAACGTAATTTTACAAGCTATATAAAAAAGAAACAATATACCGAACAGGAAATATACTGGGAGTTCCGAAATCTCCTTCCCGTTAGAGGACCCGCGGATGTGACTGGCAATTGCGCAGTGGTTTTTATGAGGGGTTTCTCCCGGTTTTCCACCGTAATTAGACAGAAAACAATGTGAATTTGAAAATCTGTCGTGATATAAGTGAAATACCCTTGAGTACGACATTAAACCCCAAACAAGCCTGTTCGTTACTGATATCCCCTATGTATGTGTTAGAACACGGATCTCCGAAGCCTTGTGTGCAGCCCCTGCCAAATTTGGGGTTTACATGGGACTATTCTCACGTAACATGTAAGATGTGTTAATTTCGCAACTGATGTGAATGCAAGAAATTATTGGTACAAATAAGTTGGAATCAATGCTTATAAAAGAAAACGTGCAATATAAACCGCCGGAAAGCTTGCACCAAATCACTACGCGGATTCATACGAATGGATTTCCATCCAATGTGTGTCGGTGTGTTATCAGCATAAAATTTTACGTTAATCACTTTTCATCTTCAATTTTTGTAAAAAAAATTTTTTTTAAAAAGTGGCCTGTGAACATGATTTATAGAAATTTAAAGTGTTATTCCAATCGACTGTTGAAGCAACTTTCAAGTAAATCTACCGTACAGAGTTATCGCCCATCTCCAGAATGACCACATTACATCCGAGATGAGTTCATGTTGGGAATAAGCCACTACGTTAAGACATAGCGTTTTTATAGACTGGTGAAGGATACATAGAGTTTAGATTAATGCCAGCGAATATGAGTGTATCGGAAACAAGAAGCTATATATAGGGCTAGACAATACAGGACAATAATGGGTGTGTCTGGCGAGCATATTGAAGACATTATGGGTATAAAAATGTAGTTATAGAAATCCAGGGAAATCCATATTTTAATATAAGGCCTATCGTACATCCAACCACATGTTTCAGCTTGGTCTTTCTAGACTATAGTTTAAGCTAAACATGTTTTGTTTTGTGAGACATGTTATTGAACTCTTCGTTATATACTTAGTTGTAGAAGGTTGAATACCCATTCAACAGATTCCAGTGCAAAATTATTGGAAAATTTCCTGTCTTTCTAAAACACTTTAGCGGAGGATTGGTCGCATTTTTGATTGGATTTTGACGACGGATTGTCCACTTCTTACTGTTTCTTACCTAATTCCGATAGAAAAAAAACAAGAGGAAACCTCGTAAAAACCGTCCCCAATCACACAAACAATCTTAAATGTTTAAAATCAGTGCTCTACGAATAAGCTATATTATGAAACCGCTGACACTATATTTGTCATGACTTATGTTATTACATGTAAATTGTTAGTGACGAAAATCACACTGCAATCTCTTATTTGGAACGAATAATATAGTTTAGGTATAATTTGAAACATGAAATAGTACTTTCTCTAATTTCAGAGATTATGTCGAAACACTTGACGCATTCTTTTTTAAAAAAGTTTCCTACAATACTGACAGCAGGTTTTGCCAAATTACACCCTATTTCAGTTTAAATTTTTGTTGGTGGTTTGTTTTGTTATTGATTATTATTTCGATCTATTTTAATAATATAGACAATTTGGCAAGAATGTATTTGTTGACTTTTAACGTTGGTAAATAATTGATTTTTTTTTAAGTAAAGTAAAATTAAAAGACGTAAGTGACGAAAGGATTTTTCACATTTTTCTTACCTATGCGGTTAGTACACGGATGTGTTTAACGGGACATGATCTAAATATATCTGTATACATACGTGCCCACATGGTTAAAAAGGTTCTATTTTCCAAACAGCCCCAGGATAAATATTCATCCCATAAATATATATAAATCTATATATACATGTAAGTCTACATGCACACTTAAGCGTAATAAAGTTAAACTTAGTCAAAGAATAGAATTGAAAAAATATATTTTATCCTAGGGCCTATTGGCTAAACCTCGCGAGATTATCGTTACTGTCGCATAGTCAGTGTACACGGCCGTCATAGCCTAGTGCACCAATATCATTCATTCGGTTTGCCGGACGCCTATTTAGCGCCGTGTGCTTACACTTAAATAAAGGAGTATAGCAAATTTCATATGGCCTTAGAATGTGGATTGTTTGTTTAGGACTACATTTATCTTCCGAACGCAGAAATTTGGAAACTATGATTTCTCTTGTAAACTTGGGACTATTTTTTTTTTTTCTTCTTTCAGTTGATGCAAAACGCAAGTCACTAGGCCGACGAACAAATCTCAGCCGATGTGGTGTGCTTAGTACCATGTATACAGTACCCTGAGCTACGGCATACTTCTGGGGTTGAAGTAGCACTCAAATCTTCAATTCAATTGACTTACCGACTAAATAAAGGTTTTATGTCCACATCGATATATTTAGGGTTTTTTCATTAGTAAACATGCCTAAAACAGTGGAACTTATATATAGAGCCGTTTCTGCTAAAATTCCAAATACATACTGTCAGTGTAGGTTGGTTTGGTTTGGTGGATTGGTGTTTAACGTCGTACTCAAGGGTATTCCACTTATATGACGACGGATTGTCCACATCACACTGTACACAGCCTTATTTCGGTGGAAAACTGGGAGGAACCTCGTAAAAAAATACCGGAGCCACAACATGTGAATCGTTCATATACATGATGGTCGACAGCCGGAGAACGATTGTTTGTTTGTTTGATTGGTGTTTAACGTCGTACTCAAGGGTATTTCACTTATATGACGACGGACAAAATACAGAACAAATCTGCTTCCTATAACCATTTAACTCTGCGAACACCAGGGCAACAGAAAGCAACCTCTTTTAGCGCCTCTTACAATCGACCGAGGAAGCCGAGGGAGTATTCTGCAGGGCCATGGCCCACCCGCTCCCCCACGGGGCTACAGAGTTATCGAAACTAAAGGGATAGTCTAACTAGTCTATGCTTTCCCCATAGTATGGGGAGATTTAGGAACGGATATGGGTCTCTGATTACTGCATGGTTAGAATCACTTCATAACACAATTATATTGATTTCAACTTCTATGTTTATTATTATTGCTTGATAATAACCATTGAAATCCATATAATTAACTGTGTTATGTTACTGCTTCTAAATGCCACTAAAAAAAAGTTAAAATCAATTCGTTTACGATGGCGAAACTTATTGATGCGAGCGTTTTCGAGTGTTCTTTATGACTTCCATTCTGTCACGGTAGTCTTGACAAAGGCACGCACTTTGGTTTTCCTCACTATCATTTTCCAGGGCTTTTCCTTAATACGTGCCCTTTTCTTTGCCATCTTTCTCTTGTTGGACAGCGGCATTGTCATATTATAGAAGATCTAGCTTCGGTGAATAAGAACATTGACAGAAAAGAATAATTTTCGGAACTAGAATCTGTGCAAACTAAGAGTGTCATCCCAAAATAAAGTTTGTTTGTTTGTTTCATTGGTGTTTAACGTCGTACTCAAAGGGTATTTCACTTATATGACGACGGACTGTCCACTTCACACTGTACACGCCCTGATTATGGTGGAAAACCGGGAGGAAACCTCGTAAAAACCACCCTGCCAATGTCGGAGCCACAACATGTGACTCGCTCATATACCTGATGGTCGAAAGGCGGACTCGAACCTTTCAGTTCAGGAAGCGCACTTACTACCACTGAGCCCCCCCCCCCCTCCAAAAAAAACAACAAAATACAGAAAGGAATAGTCAGTTTTTAGTGAGATGGGATCAACTCAGTGCTTCATCTGTTTTGAATAAGTTGTATAACGAGAAACAAATGTCCGTTCAGCTAGGTGGCGATGCCATAAGATCTTATTTTATCATCTTGTTTTGCACTTCTTTTGTTTGCTGGTCTGTGGCATACGTTGCCTTAAATATTGGCGGAAATGCCGGGCCTAGCTAACCAGAGTTGTCTAAGTCTCGTCTACTATAGAAACTCCTGCGAGAACACGATTGTGCCGTTATTCGTAGAACAGTCAATTCCTTTTAAATTTGATATATTCTCTAAAAAATGATCTGTTTTGTTTGTTAAATTGGGGGCCGTTTAAATTTGTATCCGAGGGGATGAAACCAAGGAACGCATTATTAGCACTAGCACAATGAATAGGGCTAATTCCTCCGTCTTAGCCCGTCTTAGTCCCGTCTATCTCAACCCATGGTGAAAGTTGGAAATTGATCTGCCGCTATGGCCGGCCCCTCAAAACATATATCCGATTTTTCTCTGATTTTTTGGGGATAGAAAAATCACAATAACCAAACTCCTTTTTTCTTTTCTGACGTTTAAATAAAGTTTTATTTGAGTTTCTCGCTCGAGTTGACATGTATAAGTTATCTCCCTTTGCGATAATAAGATTGAACACCGTCAAAAAAGAAATATTGCAAGTAGGTAAACTAATAATCAATGGTTTCAGTATATCTAGTAAAAATCAGAGAAAAAAACCAACATAGTTTTTTTGAGGCCGGCCATAGCGGCCTATCGATTTTCATTTTTCACCATGGGTTTAGGTAGGTGGGGCGTAGGGCTAAGACGGAGGAATTAGCCCTATACATTGTGCTAGGGGAAACCCTGCCTTGATTCTGCACTTTATCTAACAATATATAAAAAATTGTATGACTGGTACCCTGGCTGAAACCGTTTTATTTTCTCTTTTAACATTTTTGGGTTAGACTGGTCCATTCCACATGTTAAAATCAACAATTTCTGAGCAAGCCCTCCTTGCTGCTTTCAATCATTGTATTCCCGCGATCAGGTCAAGATTTGTCAAAAAATACCTTGATCCTCATTAACATATGCATAACAGTCAAATGCCACATTGAAGCTTGTTCTAAGATTGTAAGATGTGTTTTGGTTGGATTGGAGTAATACATATTCTGTGTATTGACACGTCGGTAAATATTCAACAAACAGGAGTGTTTTTGGTGAAGTAAGAGGTACAACATGAAAAGGACTTGTTACTGTATTTGCAAGGGTCCTGAATTGCTGGTAGCCAGTTTTGTCAAGGGTCTATTATATAAGGAAGATTCCTTCATCCTTTGGGGTGACACGCTGTCACATAATGAAAAGTAAAATAAATTTGATACTTTCTTAATTCAAACTTACAATCAAACATATAATCATTACCAATTATGTGGAACATCATAAATGAAACAACCCTTTAAAAGTGCTCTGTTAAACCTTATTCAAACAAACAACATGACAATCGAATTTATTTTCCATTCAAGGTAATAAGTATACAACATTTTGAAAGACTATGTTTGTTTTTGTTAAACTCAAGGGTGGAAATAACTATACATTTGCAGGACATTTCCAGTAAAAATTGAGATTGTCCTGTAAAGATCCCAAAATTAAACATTGTGTTACATGTGCTGCTCGAAAAAAATCGGAAAAATGTCAAACAAAATATTTTGAACAACTCCACCACTGAAACTGATAAGCGGGTTTTGTTGTAACTTGTGTTTAAAATCATAACTTTAACAAAACCTGTTATTACGGTTGAGGCTAGTAGTTCAGTCCCTCACACCCTGTTACAGACTTAAGACTTGAATTATAAGACTGGGATTGGGATTAAATCAAAGCTTGAACCACAGTTTAGAGAGAGATTTGACACTTTTTTAAGTTATAAAACATGCCAGTTTCATTTTCTCCACTTCATCATAAGATTTTATAGCATTGCTGTCTTTTAAGAGTTATTTTAACCTTTAGATTTTTTTGCTGTGATGTGGATTGTGCTGCTTCTGAAATAGTGATTATTCTTTTAGAGTTCTCTGTTAAATTTATTTTTTTGAAGCTTTTGTGACTGAATAAAACTGTCTTATAAATAAATATTAAGAATAAATATACTGTTAGACAGTTCAGAATAAATATGCGCAGACTCCAATATATAAACCATTTGTGTAAACAGATTAGTCATTCTAGGGATAGGAAAAAGGGCGTGATTGTATTGATTGACCAATCAAATAGGGCCCAGGGCCTATTAATACAGGTGAATAAAATCCCAATCAATCAATCAAACTTTAAAGTCATTTGATTTAATCCTTTATTTTGGATTGACGGTGATTTGTCTGAAGTTGTGTATTCAATTTTCATTGAAAAAACAACCGTACCAATGCTTTTTGGGTATGGAGGTTCAGATTTTTCTTTTTTCTAATTCATGAAAAGAAGTTCCGCATTTTCTGAAAACCGGTCAATAAAAAAAAATACAGACCATTTTTTTTTTACCTTGAAGTTTTTGGGCAGGTACGGTTGCGGGAAATAAATGAATTATTATGGATGGCCTGCGTTGCCCTGAGTGTATATTTTTTACACCAAAGTGAATTTTTACTTGCCCAAGGCAATTGTCGAAGTGTTAAGTTACACCAAAGGAGATTTCAATCTTTCATCTCATCTCCTCAAATGAAGAAAGATTCAGCAATTTCAAAAATGCTAAGTCAAATATGTTAAAAATCTAATACAATTTTATCAGTGTTGGCCGTAATTGGTTACTGGCAGTTGGGAGTGATTGATTGATTGATTGATTGATTGATTCACTGCTTAAGGGTCAATTCACACGAATAACAACAGGAGAGTGAACAGTAACACAACCATAATGTGAAGTATTATTGACAAATTCTCTGTTGGTCAAATAATGTTCCTCTCTAGCTCAGAGATTTAACTTACCTCAAATAATACTCTCCTTAGCCAAAGGGCATGAATCATAGTGTTAATAGCTAGAGACACATGCACCCGTCATTTTTGATGGGCAGATTTCTTAAAATGGTCAAAATGACAGGTAAAAAATTCCAAATTTAAACATGGGAAAGATATGAAAATATAAATTTGGATAACAGGCAAAATTCCTCAAAATGGGGTATGTACACCCTAAATCACCTCAATTTTCCTCAATGACAAATCTTAACTTTTTTGCTTGACAATATTACAATATATGTAGTCAAACGAATTTATGTTTTCTTACAAAAATTAAGGCTTTTTAACTAAAAAAATCATCTTCTGCCTCTCAGACACAATTTCCAAGTCTTTTAAATAGCTTCCAAAATAGAAATTTATGGACGAATGTCAGGTGATTAAGGGTATGACAGATCAGGCAGATTTCAACCCTAGCGAACACACTGCCAGTGGGCCTGCATGACACTGCAAGTTACAAGCACAATGAAATGAATAGCTTAATTTTTTAATGGAAGAGACTAAGAATGAAAAATAGTAAATAAGATGAGAGTACACTTTCTCAAGGTTTTAAAGATATCTATTTTTAAGGGTTACAATTTGCAGTAATCGGCAGGTCTGTGGCCAATAGAATAATTGACGACCAGCAGTTATTAACACCTGTTACTTGTGTCATAATTACACCACTTACTGAACAGTTGTCCGTATTTTGTCAAACTAAAAAAAAAATATTGACCAAGACTTCAGCATTATATGATTTATCGAAAACTAACTCTTGGCTTAATTTTGGAAACGAGAAGGACATTAAAAGTCCAGTATCTGCAATGAATTAAACCATACTGAAATATTTCTAGCATTAGCATTTTAATACGGTAAATACTATAAATAAGTAGTATTGTTTATCATTTAAAAGGTGGAGATAAATATGTATGTTTTTTTGTGTTGTATATTACGGAAGGTCAAGTTGGAGGACTTTCGGTTTCTGTGTACCTTATATTAACTTTTTTAAAGGGAAGAACTTTATGTTGTATTTGAACTAAATGTAGGTCATGGGGTCGAAAAGGTATAATATAAGTAATGTGTTTGTTGACAGTGATATTCCTCAGAAAAGCATGATTTCTATTTTAAGATGTTGTCAAGTGACTTTGTAATCTTCTTAAGCTGTTAGTGTTAGGAGAAGAGAAAGCACCTTTGTCCTGTCAAAAAAAACACAATCAGCCGTCGATGAGAATTGGACGTAGCATTTTGTCATTAAGTGTACAGATAAAGGATTATCTACAGATAATGTACAACCTCGTTAACTCATTCAGTACCATTGCGCCATATGGCGTCATTTTTTTACTGCTGCCTCAGCCCCATTGCGCCGTATGGCGACACGATATCTCGCCATGTTTTCCCCAATGACGCCATATGGCGCATATAAACCAACAGTTTATTGGTTGTCTCGTGGAAATATTCTTACAAGTGAACCAATGAAATTTGGTCTTTTATTAATGACAGATACGTTAACTCCTCCCTAAACTGTCCAAATTTGGACAGAATACTATAATTCAGTAGTAATTTCAGTTGATTGACAAGCGAAATTTCTCAGGCCCGGCCGCGGCAAAAAGTTTTGGGTTGAGAGTAAGTTTTGTGAGGTACGGCCACTTTTAAAGAAGACATGAGCGACTCAGACGATAACTCAGACGCTGATTTTTTAGGATTTACTCGCGAAGATGTAAATGAATGGACAGATGACATAAATTTTAATGATAGATACTCGGATATTTCAATATCGCCGGTTTCCAC
>JAVFBW010137747.1:0-13190 GCA_034783835.1 Mopalia ciliata
GCATGGTCTCTCAGCTTAATATACAGTGGGTGTTCACTGCTCCCCCCTTTTTTTTATAATAATACATATATTTTTATTGTTAAGAAAGACAATTTTGCTTCACTCCACCCGTATTTATACTCAGGTCTCTGGCCTGCATGGCAAGTGCTCTTTCTAACTAGGTTCACAGTGAAATAACCGAGTATGAATGTTTGCCGCTCACTAAATCCTAATTTTAAGGTAGTATACAGAATTGGCACATAACCTGATTAATGCTGATTGCTTTAATGGTTTTAACAAGGTTTCTTGTAAGTTTTTCTCAGTATTTAAGCAAGGAACAGTGTGAAATGGAGAAAGACAGCATTTTTTGGTGATAATGTCAACTCGTGCCAAGAAAACTTTCTTAAACAAGAGCGCTGTATACTGTTTCATCTAAAAACTGCATTGTGCAAATATCCCTGACTGTAATAACACTTTGTGGTCAGAAGGCCTACCACCATGGTTCAGTAGGTATTATGCCATCCTACTTGGATGTAGTGCTCACAGGTTCCATCAAAACCCAGTATTAATGCCTACCAATGGTCTGCGGTACCAAGGAAAATCTTTTCATCATTACGGACAGATAATAACTATTATGCTGATCGATTTAAATAAAATTACTGCTCCATCTTAGCAAATTTCTATCACTAATCAGCATTCAGTGTGTAATATCCTCTGAGTTTGAAATCATCTGTGAAAGAAGTTGTATCTTTTTTTAAACTGGTCGTATTATGTAGTTTATATATAGGGTACAAATAAAGACTGTGTTTTCACTATCTGCAGAAGCTAAATAGAATACAACATATCCAGAGTGGTTAATCTCTAGTTGCACATAGACTGGCTTTAGGGCTTCCCCGCCCCCTGCTAATTAAAATATCTTTGCCTTCGTGGGAGAATGAGAGTGACCAAAATAGTGGGAGAATTGTTAGCTGAAGTGATTGTGTTTTGGAATGTAACCATATATCATACACAGTCTAACTCTCTTAACATTTATGTATTTTAAATTTTAGAGGGACATCTATTATACTTAAATACTCATACACATATAGTCCACAGTAAATTGCAGTAAAATCATAATATGGGAGACCTAAATGATTCTAACAAAGAATGAAGAATTTTCTCAAAAGTTTAATGCCTCGTCTTTTTCCAGCTGAATGAAACTGGTCAAAGGACACCTGCCACACCATTACGATCAACAACACCTCGTAGACTTCTCACAAGTACAATGTTAGCAGCATGTCGACCGCCGCGACCTTCACCTTCATCAAAGGTTAGACTTCGATCCATTCTGTTTGTTTTGTCTTGGTTTCTGTTATTTGAGTGTCCACTACTTCATATATACAATGCATTTATGGCCAAATTTACAATATTTTTATTTTCTGATATATCAATATATCTTCCACTTGTAACTTTTCTATCTTTTATCATTCCTTGGGTGTCTACCTGTAGAGTGTCTAAATTCTCAGTTGTCTGATCTAAAATACATGTATTTTATTTATTTTTATTGTATTCTAAGATAAATCAGATGTTGATCTTAAATTCTTATTGTGTATATTTTATAAAACTCGTCCACAACATGAATATGATGATACATGTATAAGGAATCCAAAGCTGAAATATTTTACCTTTGTACTGGAATGGTTTCGATTTGACAATAAATCCTTAACTCATTTAGCCAAAATCGTTAACACAGCCACTGAATAGAATCTTTCAATTATATTCAGACATCGCGCTCACTACAGCGTCGATCACAGAGGCTGGCTCGTAAAGCCCTAGGGGAAATTAATGAGACGAATAAAGTAGGGCAGAGTACCCTATTCAGTCATACGACGGTAAGCAGCGCAGCAGATGACGAGATTTGTGAAGTTACCACAACAGGATCGTACCAAGACTTTGCTGTGTGTATAAGTTTAAGAAACATTCATGTGTGCCCATTCTGTTCAATTTATCTTTCCCTGGATATGGGTCTTGGCTGTTCTAACATGTTAAATTCATGCACTTCAGTTCAAAACTAACTTTTCTCCCTTAAGTAAATAAAAGGCTGCCTTTTCCTGTTGTGGTTTAACTCATTTAAAACATTTTAAAATGATTCCGTAGTTTTTAAGGACACCATCAAAAAATAATGATATACCTCAAATTACTCTCAGCATTTATGGAACAAAAAAATACTCCTACATTAATTTTGTTTCTTTTTCCGCTTTCCAGTTTAATTTTGCTGACTCACCCAGCTCATTACCTTTTCAAAACAAAGCAGCATGGCGATGATCAGCCATTATTGAACTGCATGGCATCTGTAAGTTTGCAGTAACCTTCCGTACAGCATGGATGTGCTTTGCTCTTGTGTTCAACAATACAGGGCTTTCTGTTGCAATTGTGAATTTGTGAAACTATGAACTGTTTTAAAGCTTTAGGAAAGTTGTATTTGTTTAAATCTTTTTTAATTTATTTTGGTTTTGGGTTTTGATACTCTAGCTAGTCATCAGCTATACACAAATCCTTTCTTTATAGTCTCTGATAATAAAATGTCTGTTTCAAGAGGAGCGACAGGACAGGGTTTACTTTTAAACATTCAACTAAAATCTTCTACAGCCATATGGCCGGTGGCTGTGGCTTGGTGGTAGCATGTCAGCTTCGGAATCTTGCTTCTATATAGCATTTACAGGATTTAGTTCATCAGGTATATGAGCAAATCACACCTTGTGGCTCTGACAATTGCTGGGTGGTTTTTATGAGGTTTCTTCACAGTTTTCCACTGTAATAAGGCTGTGTGAAGTGGATAATCCGTCATATAAATGAAATACCCTAGAGTACGATGTTAAACTCCAATGAAACAAACCCACAAACAATCTCTTGGCCTTATGTAGTCTATGGGATTCTAACAGAATTTGAGTCTCGACAGTTGTTTTTTCAGAAGGCCAGTTTAACACCTTTAGATAAGATATATACAACTGCAGTCTGGATCACCCAAAGGGAATGACCTGATTGGCACAGTTTTAAGTGACCCTTTTCTGTCCATCCTCGAAAACATTGACATTTGTCAGCAAATAGAAGAAGTGGATTTGTGTATATGAAGAGTCGTTGAGCAGTGAGTGTAGGGTCTAGACTCTGTTCTCATTTTATCAGCGAACAAAACACGGTAAATAATTCGTTGAAAAAAAAGCAAATTTTCATTTTATTGCTGCTAGTTTTGTTGCTAGTAAAACATTTGGTGGTAATATTTCCCTTCGTTCTAAATGTATGGCCAGGGTTATTACAAGTTATCCCCCCTGCATAGCAAAAATAATCCTTCTGAACTAAAATGTTTTGAGAACAGCCAAGACCCACATTCTAGTCCATTATTATACTTTATTTTTTTATTTTATTTTTTATTTTTGTTCCTTCCCTTTGCTTGTTCTGCACCTTAGCATTGCTGTACTCTTTTCTTGCCGTATTTTCTGGAGTCCTCACTTTTTGTTGTGATTGTGTTTATCGTTTCATTACATTTATCCTCTAAATTGATTGATCTGATGTTTAAATTATACAAAAGTTAGTTTCAAAATCTTCTGAGTGTTTATTGTCCACTTTCAAGTGTAGCATTATTTCAGAATACAGGCCTTCAGATTTGAGGTGTGCTGACCTATGATTTAACATACATCACTCACCTCCAGTCAGAAGGCTTGAGAATACTTCACATTTGAAAAAAAAAATCTAGATAATTATGTAACCCTCAGCATATCTGTAGGTTAGTTTTGTCCCAAAACAAATTTTATGTGTTTTGTAGTGCATACTCCCTTTTCTTATGAAAAATAACAAAATTTGTCAGTAAATACTTATGTACACACAAAATGTCTTCAAAGAGAGGTAGGCCTGTGGCCGTGGCTTATTGGTAGCCTGTGCGCTAACCAAACTGAACCTGCTTTGATTTACTGTTCACCAGATCGAGTCTGCCTGTCAACCATCAGGTATATGAGAGAGTCACATGTTGTGGCTCCAGCAATAGCTAGGGAGGTTTTTACAAGGTTTCCTTCCTGTTTTCTACAGTAATAAGGCTAGGTGAAGAGGACAATCCATTGTCATATAAATGAAATACCGTTGAGTATAACGTTAAACCCCAATTGAACAAACAATCAAAGAGAGCTTAACCTGTTAACAGTTTCTCAATTAGTCTGCTTCTGGATCGGTTCCATGAAATTTATCACACCTGTCCATTTTAATGTCTTTGACTATTCTGAGTCTTAGAATCTGACATAATTTATGAGACTCTTATTTTATAAAACTTAACACATCTTTTTTATAAGGTAGAGGTATTGAACAAGTCCAGGGTCATTGGCTCAAGTTAATATAATCACAGCTGGTCATTTCCCCCAAAAAATTGTTTAAATGTAACAGGATTATTCAACTAGTTCCTTACCAAGAACCTATTCAATTAGATTTCAGGAATATACTAGACAATTGGCCAAGCAGTGCAGAACTTAAAGTTAATGTGTGTGACAATCACATCATTAAAAGGCACCTCTTTGACTTTCACAAATGTTATGATTTTAGAGGATTCCCGTTCAAAGATGCCTGCGGGCGTGGCTCAGTGGTAGTGAGTGCGCTTCCTGAACAGAACATGTTTCAATTAACCCTTCACGGGTTCGAGTAACTTTAATCCGTCGTCATATAAGTGAAATACCCTTGAGTACGACGTTCAACACCAATCAAACAATCCCGTTCAAAGTTTAACTAACCCTCCTTTCCAGTATTTCAAGACTCCTTGTTCATGTCCTCTGCCTCACATGTGTAATGCTGCTACAATGATATGTTGTTTATGTAGATTCTAGTGCTTTTGATGTGATGTTTTTGTATAAATCAACAAATAGAGCTTGTGAATGTCACTCAATATGTATGTCTAAGCATAAAAGAATTGTTTGAGAAGGAGAAAATGAATTTTTCATTAGAAAGCATCAACATTTCTCAGAAAATATTGAAAGAAAAATGTGCATGCTGTAATATTGTCACAAGAAGCCAAAAAGTTAGGATTGGTTTATAAATGAAATTTGAGGTGATTCAGGGTACCTTCTGCTGTAATTGCTAGCTTTAATTGCTTGCTTTAATTGCTTGCTGTAATTGCTTGCTGTAATTATGAGATTAATTGCTGACAAACGCTTTGATATTGTGAGAAAGAGTTTTGAAGTTATATTCGAGTCAATATTAAAGTTTTGCTGACTCATTTTGCATCCAATCATTATTTTTAAAGATGAACATTTATTTTGAACAGATCTATATTAACTTTGATAGGTAATAATGCTGGGTCAGTCAGTTTAAATTAGCAAATTTAAGTTTCATTTGTTTTGCTGGATTTGATAGGTCAGCAGGTCACCTCTTATCAATATTTTAGAGGTCCGTTGTTCTATCAAAGCTGTCATTCAAATGTTATAAAGCCATCTGTTTCTGTTGTCTGTGCCCATTGATCAATATACCTCTACATTGTATATCAGAATCACCATGCCATTTTAAATTGGGTCATCAACTTGTAAACATTGATTTTTAACAAGTTTAATTTAGGATTATTTTGTATCTTTCAGATGGGGTTGAACAACACAGCACGTACTAACTGTAGAAGCAGTGTTTTGCCGAGCCAACCAAGGCTGTGATCAACGGTCTATCAGATATACACTCTCTTCATTTCACTGTATCTTCACTATCCTCTATCTACTGTACAGCGTAACACTCAACAGAGGCATACATAACAATATCACATATAATCATGTCTGCATTACTACATCCTGTTATATTTTAAAACATCCATGCCATATCCACTTATTTTATATTAGACCATCCATTTATGTTTGTGTGTGACATATTGAAAAATGTAATTTTGTCTAACCAAGATGTATGTAGATACAAAAGTCGTTATATTAGTGGAATACTTTGTCTATGATATCAACTAAGTAATTCACCAGTTCTTGATTTTAGTGATAATTTTGTCAGAGATAGATCTTGCTGAGCTCTATAATATTTTGCCTTTGATGATGTCGGCCACTCATGTTCACGAAAGGTCAATGTTACAGTTGTCCAATAACACGACATATCTCATTAATATTATCTGGCTAGTTTTTACCAAGTTTTGGGTACCAGTTCTGTGATTGGTTATCCAACATGAACCAATCAACATATACGATTTTGCCTGATCTGCATATGCGACTAAAGAATACTAAGAAGCTGCCAATGTACATGTTTTTAATATGACTGTATTTTTAACTAATATATGAATTTCACCATTTAAGTTGCCTAACAGACATTCACTGGACCACTATTTTTAACTATGAAATGTATATACAAAATTTGTGTGGGATTAGCCGGAAAGAACTATAGAAATAAGTTAGGGCTTAGAAAAATAATTCGCCATACATAACTGCAGAAAGAATCTGTTAATCTGTATGATGCTTATCTGATATAAGAGTCGGACTATGTGTTCAGAATAGAAACTGGTGTAATAATTCAATTATTTGAGTTTCTCTTTCCAAAAGGGGGGCAATTTTAGCTGTAATTTTTGCTCTGCATGTAACAACTTATATTTTTGATAGCTTATCCATCCCTTTAAATGCATTAATTTGAAGGGTCGGTTGGTCGAATGGATGTTAACTTTGAAGCAATGTTGTACAATTTTGTCACAATATAGTTGCCTTGTGATGTTATGAATTTAAAGTTGGTTTTTCACCAATCCAGCCCTGGGGTCGCTTTCACAAAATGTCCTATGACATTAATATCTCGTCTCATATTTTACGCCTACGTTTAATTTCACTATGATTATTTATTATCATAGGACTTTTTGTGAAAGTGTTCCTCGACCATTTGTGCTGAAATAAATGCTAAATATCAACTGTAATATGCACAAATTGATGTACATTTCTGTTAGAACAGATTAAGACTTGTATTGATGTAGAGTAGGTACAGTGCTATTCTCAATACTTAAACATTACCTTGTTTTTGTTTGACTTTTATCCGATTTCTTACTTAACCTGCATGACGTTGACAAATAAACTTTTCTAGATAGATACATGAACTGTTTCTAGGTTGGTACAAATTGTATATAAGTTCAACCACTTAAGATTGTAATAGTAGACCAAAGTCACAACTCCGAGAAATGACAAGATACTCATGTTACATGTAAGTTACGCAAGTGTCGTTTCTCGGAGTTGTGACTTAGGTCTACTATGTCAAATTATTCAGTGAGAATCACAGTATATTAAGTCAGATCTATTTTTTACAGCATAGTCCATGTCCATCAATGCTTATTCTCACATTGTTATTGGTAAAACAATTAATTGGAAAGTCTTACAAGGAAGACTTATGGATTTTCAACTTCTGTTTATTTTTTTTATTTTTTTTTTACAATTTTAAAGCACCATTATCAAGTATATATGCTATCACTGCTACCTTAATAAACTGAAGTTCCAACTCTTAACAGTCTTCCTTCTGGGGCAGTTGCTTGAAGCACTATCAAATTTAATCCTCCATAAGATATTGTCCCACCATGTTGAAGGTCTATCTCTAATCTGCTATTAGTGACACTTGTTAGCAATTAATAATCTTTTTAGCAACTGGCCCCAGAAAGTTTATCCAAACTTGTAAAACTCACTCTTAAATACTTCTTAGATTGTAACACAAATTGTTTCAAATCTTGGAAGAATATCAGAATTAATGATAACATGATGAAGAACTGAAAAAACAGACACTTTCAAACCTCAAACTCTGAATTCAGTGACATACCACTGAGTGTGGCATAAAATACTTAACAACCAATCAGTGATCCCTTGTATATATATTTTTTTAGAATATGTTTTGAAAAAAAGAAATCCAGTATCGTGAATTATGGATCTACTTTTTCACAATAAAATGACTGTTGAAAAGATCTCGAAATTGAAATACCCAGGTTAAAATTTACTAAATTTTATAAATATGTTATTGGATGTAACATAACAAAATCACCTGTACTACATTAGCGAAGAGGGACCTGTCCAATAGTCTTAGGCATTCTGACGTACATGTAAGGCATGTTTTTGTAGGTTTATTCACACTTAGCCATTTAAGAACAATTGAGTTTAATGCTTAACTGTTTATGTTTTAAGTGGTTTTCTCCATACCAACCACTGGTTGATAGTACTAAAAGTGACAAGAACCAATCAAAAGTCAGCCTCAGATACTGTTTCAATCACTTAACGAACCAACCAATTAAATTTTGTGTTGTAACTGATACCCCTATTTGATTGGTCAGCAGCTGAATTTCTGTTGTGGACTTTGCCTTGAATCAGCTGACAACATACATATACCACCAATTTCGAGCAAAACACTCAGGAGCCGAATATCAAGAGCTGAAAAACAGATTCTAACTAGAGTACTCCCGTCTTTATTGCATAAACCCTTGCATTACAACCTTGACCGCATTAATGTAACCTCCTACATACATAACTCTGGTTTGGTGGTGACTATCTGTATATCTAGTCTATTAACTAGAGTATGCAACTGCCATATAGATAAGGTAACCGGCATTGGGACTGAGCCCACTGATATGACATACGATGTGATTTAGCACACAAGACAATTTATAAGAATGCAACTTTTAAAAAAAATGCATTATGGAAAACTTCTGTCGTTCTATGATCATAATGTTGCTTATTGTATGAAATGCATTTACACAGTGCAATACGTGCTTGTTTAATAGACCATAAACAGCAACTAAATTGACAAATTAAGCCAGTCTCCGAACGAAATCAACTGCTATTTGCAGTGGCTGATCAGGGACGAAATTACCCAGAGTTCCTAACAAGACACATGTCTGAAATGTGAGGTCACTGTTCTTGCTGGTCTACCATGTCATGGACATTACTGTATGACAGTTGCATACTTCTAGTTAATATACATCTGGTCTAATGTATATCTTAAACATAATGACAATCAGTATTGCTATGAAAGGTTCGTTCATTTAAAACTGAACATTTTGTTACATTTTAACTGATTTTAATGCTTTGTTTATCTGAAAAATACTACTGTACCCTTATCCAAAAGCTAGTGACAGAATTCCAAGTTATTCATTTTGTCTGATGTGTTGGGTGTGCATAAAATTTTTACAAAACTGTTTGTTTGATGCCCTTCAAACTATCTTTCAAAGAAGAATATATTTACTGTGCCCTTTAAGCTTTCCTGTAAGTTTCTTGTATACATCCGCAGGACTTTAAACACCATTCACCAATGCTTTTGTAGTAGAAATAAACTGTGCAGCAAAATTGAAACTGTGCTACCTAGCTATATAAGTCAATATTTTATGTTACTGTTCAAAATTGAAACCTCATTCTAGGAAATATATTCCAGCTATTTAATTTATATGACATGTATACTGCTGAATAATAGAAGCCTTCAATTTGGGATTTGATTTCACATCAGTATGTTTAGACTGCCTGGGATTTGATTTCACATCAGTATGTTTAGACTGCCTGCATTGTATATATTATTTTAACTACAACTAATTGCATTACTCTAGCTAAACTATCATTTGTCCACCAGCCTAGCAATACTTCAAGCTTGTAGACAATAAATGACATTACTTAATAGCTTCTCTTCTGTGTTTTGTTTCAACGTTGCCCAACAAACTAGTTCAGTTAAAAAAGTCATGACATAAAACCGATCATGTTTGTACAATTCTTTGATCTAGTCTTCGTTTGAGGGAACTTCATGTTGCCCTGGTGCTCTCGCAGCTAAAGGGGAACAGGAAGCCCAACTGTTTGTGCTGTCTGTATTTGGCCAGTCTTGTCTTTCTTTGTTGCGGGCCGTGGCTAAGTGGTAGCATGCATGCGTTTACTAAATTGAAATTGCTTCGAAGCACCATTCACCAGATTGAGTCGACCTTCACATGTTGTGGCTCCGGCAATGGTTGTTTTTTTGTTTTTTTTACGAGGTTTCCTCTCAGTTTTCCACTGTACTAAGGCTAGATGCAATGTGAAGTGAACAATCCGTTGTCATATAAGATAGTGCGATGTTAAACCCCAATCTAACAAATTATGTGATGTCAGGTGGTTTCCTCCACCCATACGACTGGTGCTTCATCATATGAGTGAAATACCCTGAAGTATTGATGCCACGAGTGGCATCAAGAGCATGTTTCTTCACCCATCAAGCTGATATGTCCTCAAATGAGTGAAGTAGGTATGGCATTTAATTAATCCAGATCAACCTAACCACCTTAAAATTATACACCGTTATAAAGTGAACATAACTGCTATTACATTTTTGGGGCAATATTCCAGGTTTTTCGCTGAAATCTTGGTGCTGTAAGTACAATGTATGGTGGAATAAATCACTGTTTGAAAGGCCATAGGTCAATTGAATAGAACTTTATTCTGTATATTTGCACTATTATATATTTTAATGTAACTTCAGTAATTTATATTTACTAGAAATACAGAAAATAAATCTGATTTAATAAGACCTACCTACCCAGTGTTTGTTTGATTGTTTGATGGGTGTTTAACGTCGTACTCAAGGGTATTTCACTTATATGACGACGGACACAAATAAAGAACATCACAAACAAATCTGCTTCCAGTTTATACACTTTAGCTCTGGGAACACCAGGGCAACAGAAAGCAACCTCTTTTCTTGCCTCTTACGATTGACCGAGGAAGCCCAAGGAGTATTCTGCAAGGCCATGGCCCACCCGCTCCCTCATGGGGCTACCTACCCAGTGTATTCTGGAGTATTTTGTACAAATAATTTATGTCCAATTTACCAATAGATCATCAAAATAGGCTCGGGAATTAATATTTTGTGCTAGGCTGTAATACAAAAGCGTAAGAAAATACTTCCTAAAAAAAAAAAAAATTTTACACTTTAATTTTTTCTAGGGTAGGCACGTCAGAGACTACCAAACATTGACAAAAGTCCCCAAAATGTAAGTGGAGGGTAGTTGGAAGGAAGCTTACATGGAGCTTAGAGCAAGTGGAAGCTGGGGCCACTTTCACAAAACGTCGTACGACAAATAAATATTGTACGATAAAATTACGTCATGTTAAACTATAGCGTAAAATTGTCGTACTTCTTTTTATGAACGTGGCCCCAGAGGCCACTTTCACAAAACGTCATACTAGACATAAATATCGTACGATTAAATTACGCCATGTTAAACTATAGCGTAAAAATATCGTACGATATTTTATTGTTGTAGCCTACGACGTTTTGTGAAAATGGCTCCAGATCTGTTTATGATGTTTTTATGTGGTTGTGTTGAGGGCGTATTGCTACAGCCCTTTGAATGGCCTGCTGTCATTAGGGAAATAATCTAACTATGAGATAAACCCCCAAACAAGCAAGAAAACATTGGCTTCCAGTAATAAAACAAGAAATCCTATAATTATTTAAAGCAGCATTAAAAAATAGGTAGCGTTGAAATTTTAACTGACTATTTTTTTTTGTTTTTTCTCCCTGCTTTAAACTGGAGCCTGCATTATTCAAATACATTTTCTTTACATTCGTCCAAATCAATCACACTTACTTATTTAAACAGACTTCGTATCTTAGATAGTCAGTTCTTGAAGGTAAACGTAACCTACATAAATAAGTTGACATAGATGTCTGCTTCAAGTGTTTTTAATATTGCACTGAAATAACCCATGTAAACATTTGTCACGGGAACCAAGCACTTTGACAAGGCAACCACAAGTTCTATGCGCTCAACTCCCTTATATGGATATCTTAAAATCTCAACCGGAGCATTAAGGAAGTGTAACTCATTGCTCTTCACATACAACTTGAGAAATGGTCAAATTTATGACGCAATGACAAATATTGTTAAGTTTTGGGTTAAAATTAACACACAACGTCATCTCATCCTTGAACTTAATGCCAATTGTAGCTCACACATGAAAGGACATTCTTATTAAATAGATAGCTAAATTTTCAAAAAATTTAACAAAAGCTGCACAATTTTATTTTGTCTTGTGGGGGGGGGGGGGGGGGTGCAAATTTTTTATAATGGTTAAATGGGATATATTTAATTAAAAAAGTAATATATTTCTATGTTTTGTAGACCATTTTTCCACATATTTTTGTGGTATAGGGGCCTACTGCCAGAATTGTGTGAACTTTTACATAGTGCTTCTTATCGATAAGCATTAAACTTAAAATGACCCAGATAACTGTGTAGTCAATTTTACAGAAAACATAGCAGTGGTGAACCTATGATCAGTTATCAACAGCTATTTATACAAATTCTATTGTTTGTATTTATTGACTTAAAACTCACTGGTTGTCTCAAAGTTGGCAGGATAGGGTAAACTAGGTCATGTCATTTGAGGTGTTCCAGACTGCCTTTGTTTGACAAATCAAAGACCACAGCTATTTCATTGGCTGTCTGAAAAAAAACTTTGTCAGGAACCAATCCAATTCTGAATAGAAACAACTATATAAGATTTTCATTGAACGTTAAACAGTAAACCCTGTTCTGCCAATCCTCAAGAAACAAGCATCCTTTTATCAGAGGATATAAAGAAACTATTTCAGTATATCCAATGATTGATGAGAGTTTAATGAACCATTTTTCAGTAACTTCAGACATATCAATCTTGTCTTAGCTGTATCAAGCATACAACTTTATCTCCTTATAATTTTGGATACACGTGTACCTTATATAGGCCTACAGCTATGGGGACAACATATCATTTTACATCTTTGCTTGCCAAGAGTTTTATTCCGATCTACTCTATATTACAACCCTTGGCGGATCAACCCTACTGACAAGCGATCAATTGGTTGCTTGGGAACTTCTACGCACCCAATCAGATGTATTACTTGAAGACTCAGCTTGGGAAAACAGCGACAATAGTACAGTGTAACATTGAAAATTAAGGTTATCCGTCACCTAAGATATACGTGAATTTTTTAGTTCTTGGTTAGGGTTAATACTAAACCTAACCCTTATACTAACTCTTAAGGACAACATGAAACCTGCATGTAACCCTAAACTAAATCTAACCCCGACACAGATTTTCATGTCATATCTAACATGACGGACTGACCGAAAATTATGTACAGTATAGCCTTCCAACACATGGATAATGCCAAGCCTGTGTTGTTACACTGTATAACGTTCGCCTGTGTTTGCTAATGATAGAGTACATTACTCCAAAGAAGGGCGAAAAATTCATATTGACTCACTA
>JAVFBW010137758.1:0-13189 GCA_034783835.1 Mopalia ciliata
TCTTGATCATGTATATTTCCAATTCAGTTGTATGTTACAACTTACACTTCCTAGTAAATAGGAGCAATATACATATATACGTCACTATGAATAATATTGTATTCCACGAATACATGTTCTCTGTTTTCGTTTTGGTTGACTGATATGAAGGTTACATGAGATATAAATGTGTCAGTATTGTTCAAGTAACACCCTTGATACGATGTGGCTCAGTAAGACAGTTGTGCATCGGACGACTGAATCCCACTGCAACATGGTTCACCTCCATTTTCTCTAGCCTAGGGTTCTATTCCGAACGATTTTAAATTTCGATTGTTATATATACTACACTTGGCAACGATGTTTCACCCAAGGTTTAAGAGTGAAAATTATCTGTGTGCGATTTCCTCGCACTACCACCAGTACAAATTCGTTATATCTGGGATGACAATATATTGTAATCCCAGGTTATATAAGTGAAATACTCTTGAGTACGTCGTCACACATTAAACTCTTTACTCTGTTACTTCCAGAGTACACTTTGGATATACTAGATAAGGAATTTAACCTGTATATAGTAAAACACCTACAATACAACAATGTATATGACTGGTATAACATCCTTAGTTAAGCGAAACGGGTCAGTGTCCATTCATACATACATACGTATCCTTTTCAAGCATATAGCTGGAAAACGATCCAAAATAGACAGTGAAACGGTTTACTAATGGAAGTTTAGCGAGACAATGTGTGTCGACTTTTATATATATCCGAATACAAAAATCAATCCTAGAAGTGAATTAAAATGAAATAAATTTGCATTTGTCATTAAATATATCTTTTAATTAGGTGGAAATATCATACCACAACAGCTTGGTTCCCAACCAGAAGGATGGTGGTAAAAAATACAAGGACCAGAAGGCGACCTCTGGCGGTGGAGGTATGAAATTCGGCTGGATTCAAGGCGTTCTGGTAGGTGTATAAGATTGACACTGAGTACATCGCAGCAGTAAGGCGCTAACTATAGTCTATGTATAATGTTTCCTTGTATACGTATCTCCTTTTGTTGGTGACTGCTTTTTAACAAGCCAAAGTTATTTTAAGACTTTCAACACCCGATACGTCTGCCTGCTTAAAATAACTCAAACTATTTGAACTTTTATAATTATGTATAAAGTATATAAGGAATAATACGCTAAAGCATTAATATGTGATTTAAACTGAGCAGAAACCAAGAACAAAAGTCTACGCTTAGCAGTCATTGCCCAAACTATATCCGAGAACCTTGAAAGAGTGAATTTATATTTGATATTTTTTTTTTTTACATTTTTGTTTATTGAACAAAAACTGATTCTTGTTTTAATTTGCTTCTGATTGGCTTTATTAAATGTAATGGAGCTCAATCTATTTCCACAACTTTCCCAGCTACTGCTGTCCTTCTTATTTACAGTTATAATAAGTCTGAATCGTAATATTTCTGTTCTTATATGCTATAAGTTGCAATATATTTGTTGTCAGGGCAACTCCTTCTGAAAATGCATTTGTTTACAAATTATATTAAAAGCAAAGTCACTCAGAAAAACCCAACAAGATAAGCCGGCTTATTTTTTTATATTTCACATCAAACCATCGTTCAATGTTTATTATGGCATTATTGAGTGGGAATTGCAATATACTAATACACCATGCTCTGAATTTCTCACGATCTTATATTCCCAATGTTCCCTCTATTAGTGTTTCTTGTTCCGTTTAGGTGCGATGTCTCTTGAACATATTCGGTGTGATGTTATTTCTCCGCCTGTCCTGGGTGACTGGTCAGGCCGGGATCGGGCTGGCTTCTGTTATCATTCTTCTGTCAGGCGTTGTTACCATTCTCACTACCATGTCTATGTCTGCAATATGTACCAACGGAGAGGTCAAGGGAGGTAATTGATAAATTAGTGGTACATAATAAAACTCATCCATAAACATGAATATGAATAACAGAAAAAGTTAAAAAAAAAATATAATAAAAATAAAAAATAACAGAAGAGTACATTGCAAACCCCCAAAAGCGATGACCAATTCATGTTGACTTTATATGTTTGTTTTTTAAAAACCATTTTCAGTCCGAACCCGTACACACCAATGACTGCCGCTTTCATCTACGTAATTAGAAAGCATATCACAAGTTCACAACATAGCAGGTATTTTTAAACTGTTTGACATATTTTCAACAGAAATTGACCCTTTCTTCAGGTGGTGCTTACTACATGATATCTCGTAGCTTGGGCCCAGAGTTTGGTGGGGCTATTGGTATTGTGTTCTCCCTGGCGAACGCCGTGGCGGCGGCCATGTATGTGGTGGGCTTCGCTGAAACCGTTGTCCAGCTTCTAACGGTAACCATGTTTGTTGACTTTATTCTAACCAAAAAAGCTATTCAATGAAATTTGTCTCGGAATCGCGAGAAAAATATTGCAAGACTTGTTTAAAGAGAATCTGTTATTCGAAATTTAACTGTGTACTAGTGAATAAATATTGTATTTTAAATAGGATGGTTCTGTAAAAATATAATGAACCATGTTTTTCGAGTTAACATGTACTGAATTACTTGGATTGGATACTGTTCTCACTCTCTAACAGCTCTCATATGATTATTGAAACCTTTAACTCCAGGAATACGATGTGTCCATAACGGGTAATCCCCTAAATGACATCCGTCTGATTGGATGTATAACTGCCGTACTGCTTCTCAGTATAGTCGTCATCGGCATGGAATGGGAATCTAAGGTAAATCTTTGCATAGTTTCTGAGGCATCTTGGAGGCCATACCATACAGTAAAATATGCTATTTTAGCTTTTTTAAATGTAAGTTACCTATATAAATAGTAAAATGTCTACATGTTGCAGGTTCGCATTTTTCTCTCTTCCTTTATTTATTATATAATTGTTCTTTGTTTACAATTAAGGCGTCAAAAAATCATTTAAAGCTCTTCCTGCTGTTTGTTTAAAATGGATTGTTTGTCATGATGTTAGTTTTGTCATAGGCCCAAGTTTCCAAAATTATATTAGAACACCAAACACCAATTAGTAGTGAATACAACCCCCTCTACTCTTCACGTTTCAGGCCCAATTGGTTTTACTGGTTATTCTGATTGTTGCTATCATTAACTTTATGGTGGGGACATTTATACCTCCATCCATAGAAAAACAGGAGAAGGGTGTGACCGGCTACTCTGGTAAGTTAACTGCTACTATTATATAGTATAATTATTAAACTTAAATTTATTTTTAAAAAGTGTCCGGTTACAATTGTATGTATATACTATATTTTTATTGTCAAGCTGGTGGATATTGGGAAGCTTCCTGTGCTAAGGGCCAACGGCAAGCTGGTCTGTTTTTTTGTGAAATCTTTTGTATTGCGTCCGTTCCTATAATGTCTTAGTCAGTCGCCGTTGTGTCGAGTACAACCACACATATATTTTTAATGACTTTTTTTTTGCAATATTTCACTGTTATTTCAGGGGAGGTGTTCAAAGAAAATTTCTCACCAGATTTCCGAAATGGCGAAAGTTTCTTTTCCGTCTTCGCTGTATTCTTCCCGGCAGCCACTGGAATTCTAGCCGGAGCGAATATTTCTGGAGATCTTAAGGTAAGACTTCATTGGTTTAGCGGTGTGTCAAAAGCTGAATATAAATCATAATGGAATGTTATGTAACAATATGAACGCGCTCGATTAGTAGGGTCGCTAGCGACTGTTACCCCACATGCGAGATATATGAAAGACATAAGACTGTCTGAGTGGTTAAATTGTGGTTAAAGTAATCCTGTTAAAGGAACTGGAAAACACAGTTAAGATTTAACGTATATTATGATGTTGAGTATTTTTTGTTTGGGAAATCGCTGTTTCAATATAACAGGAGTCCCCAATAATATTAACGTAGGTGATTTAACAGTTTTATATAGATGTGCCTGGAAATGGCTTCACGGACCAATTATATATTTATTGTATCCCCAAGTATAAATTATGAAATCTCTATTTAATAGAATTTATTTCATTACCAAAATCTATGATAATTCCGTTTTTCAATCTCTCAGGATCCCCAGAAAGCCATTCCCAAAGGAACATTTCTGGCCATTTTGATTACCACCATTATCTATCTGGTAATGGTCTGGATGTGTGGTAGTGTGTTATTACGTGATGCCGCTGGACCAATAGTATCCGTTCTAGTTAATCAAGTGAATATATCATCACTGACCAATGAAACTGGAGTATTTAGCAATACCACGGATCTCCCTTCAGCGTTAACGGTGATTAACTGTTCCACAGACCCTCAAGTCGATTGTCCTTTTGGATCCCTGAATAATAATTACGTAAGTTTCACAATATAAGACAGTTTTGGAAGTGTGTTCTTCTATTGAGAATTACATTTTTTTTTACAGTTTACTTTCACGGAACCAACTGGGATTTTTATGATACATACGAAATATACATTGATACAAATTAAGCCAAATTTATTAATATCCATACCATGTTCATAATATAGTCTCTATGTGAAAATCTGTTAACAATCCAAACTTTTGTTTTACCCCCAGTCAGTTGGTCTGGTCTCTGCTTTCCGTCCTCTGATTTTGGCAGGAATCTTTGCTGCTACTCTGTCGTCAGCTCTCGCTAGTCTTGTCAGCGCTCCAAAAGTCTTCCAGGTGTGTACTGTCTGATTTTTCTCCACATCTTTACATGGTGGATAACATTTGTTTCAAAACATTACCAAGCCAGTATTGGATCATATCGAGGGCTTAAAATCATGTCCTTTGTTCAAATATGACCTTTTTAGAAAAATAAGCTTTAAAGTTTTATCTTGGCTATAAGATCATTATATCAAGTCATCTTTTAGATTATCGTTAAAAAAACTTTGTGAAAGTTAATTCTGGGGTCTTGTAACTGGACAGGTATGGCTTTAAGCCTTCGGTATGCCATATGTCATTAAAACATTATTGTAAATGGTATTTGTCTTGTCATGTTATTGTAGGCAGTAGGCAAGGATCGCCTCTTCCCCGGGACCTACTTCTTTGCTAAAGAATTTGGCAAATCGGGAGAACCAATACGGGGCTATATTCTCACTTTTGGAATAGCAATAGCTGTGACTTGTATTGGTGAGTTTATTTTAATAAAATGCGTTATAATATATATATTATTCTAGAGATTTCTTTACCTCACAAAAGGGTGAAATACTTAATCGAAAACCCAGTTGACCACCTTAAAAACAATCATCAAAAGCACTGTTAAAAATCTACTTTATGGCATGAGACTAAAAGCGATTACCGGGATTCATTGTTTATTTAAACTAGTGAGATAAGACGTAAAAACAATTAACCAATTCCTGGATCCACACCCAATACTAAACCTAACTCTAAACGTAACTCTAGACCGGGCACTAAAATGACTTGATTTGTTAGATAATGGCCGTACCTTTCATCGAAAAAGGATGTTTGCAAACTTTTTTTTATTACAGCTGATCTGAATGTGATCGCCCCAATCATCTCTAATTTCTTTCTCATGGCATACACACTGATAAACTTCTCCTGCTTTGACGTCTCTCTGGCAAAATCACCAGGTATGAAGATTCTGTGTGCATGCGCAACAATACTCGAGTTCCTTAATGTTATATTTTCTAGTTATTTTATTTCTTTCATACTGCATTTCAAGGACGTTAATGGTAAAACCAAAAAATCATGCGGCCAATTTTCTGTTTCATCACACTTTAATATAATGCGATATGTGTCTTTTCACCCTAGAAATCTAATAAGGTAGTATTTTAATATAATTTTGATTTAAATGACTAAAGCCTGAAAAGTCTGTTGACGGCTTTATAATTAAAAAAATTGGTACCTTGGTGCATAAACATTATGGTTCTTGGCTTAATAGAGTTGTAACATGGTCTGTCACATATCCCAATGAACCACAGCAAAGGGGGTCAGAATACCGATGTATTTACCATGGTTACCTTACATTTTGTTTATTCCCTGGAACCAAATCTACGTGAATGTTCCTTTTTATTTGTTGAATTTTCAAAGGTTTTCGACCTGCGTTCAAGTTCTATAACAAATGGTTGAGCTTGGCTGGGGCATTACTCTGTCTGGCTGTGATGTTTGTCATCAACTGGTGGGCGGCCCTCGTTACTTTTGTTGTTGTTGGAGGCCTCTATCTCTACATAAGACAATCTAAGCCAGGTGAGACTAATATACCGTGAACAGTCCACGTGTGTTGCTAGGCAACGAGAATGAACGCACCTGTTTGAAGTAGCCTGTATACATTACATCAAAGTGACAAAAATCTGCTATGGTATTATTTGTATTGTTCTGATCAATATTTATTCAGATCACAATCACAGTGTCGCCTAATATTTTGGAGTAGTGTTTTCATTATGACAGACCTTGTTAACAGGCGACATTACTTATGGTGTTATAACTGAATGAGTTTCTGAATAGGGCTGACATATTGTTCTGGCCTTAGTCTTGGATGACATTAGGATCAGATCCATAAGAAGAACAAATTTGTCAGAAATTCAGAGTAGGATTAGCTTTCTTAGCCTGGGTGGAATTATTGTTTACAAAATCCTGTTTAATTAAGATATAATGCATGGAGGAAAGGCCAATAGACTGGTTTATAAATGTCATTTTAAACTGAATAATTTGTGATTATCTTATATGAAACTACAGAAGATCTGGCATAAATGAAGTGTAACTTATTGTGTATGTAAGATTTTGCCGGTGAAGTTCTATTTTGATGTTATAAAGTGACATTTTTGAGGACTGTTTGCAATTCTGCATTTCAGAAACAATATTTGCTTTATACAAATTGGGGAGGGAATTGATCTAAAAATACTAACAAAGAAAATTAAGAGTGCCTCTTTCGGGAAATTTAGCCTCGTTGTTCTAAAAATTCTGACAGTATGCTTGAATACACGTTTCATTTTTAAACAAAATTCCATCCCTGTTTATCAAATTATTGACGTTGACATAAATGCTATAGATGAAATTTTGTTTTATTTAATATGGATGTAAGTTAACGTTATATTCATAGGTGGTAGGGAAAGTCTGTTACATATATATATGTGAAGCCTTTTGTCCAAGCTTCAGTTCGTTAACCTAGAGTGCCTCTTGATGATTCTACCAAGGTATAGCTTGGCAGGACTGGTGACACTACAACGTCAACAGTTTCACTGCTGTGCCTAATTAACACTAGAAGCAAAATGGCATGTCAGATTGTTGTTTGTATTTGTTTTAACCCTCTCCCTTGCAACCGCCTATTGACAAATGTAAAGTCTTTGTTAGGTGACGAATTTACAGTTTAAACGATAAGTGTAAACAAATCAACAGTCACGAAAAGAACCGTTGACTGTGGGACCCCCTTGTTAAACGTTGTGCAATGTCATTGGGGAGTTTGATTTCCGGATGTTTTCACTAAGGTGGCAGTTTGGCGGCTCATGTGTTCTGTTGCTCTCTGCGCTAAGGGGCAACACACATTCCGCTTAGTGTCGCTATCTCGTAATTAGCAGGTAGACTTTGTCCGAGGTTCAACAGCTGCTGTCTTGTGTCTTGTCATCGCTTTTGCGTGACATCAGAGTGTTTTCCTTAATCCATCGTCACTTATTTGTCATATGGGTGACATAAGACTTTGGACAGTATACATAACACACTATCAATGTATAACAGATGGAAATAACCCGCGAATAAAAAAAAAGGGTTTTAAAAAAGGGGAAAAAACAATGCTCTGTTCTGGCCAAAATTGTATAAAAGTCCCGATGGCGTTCCGGAATGACTGAGATATCTGTGTTGTTTTTACACCCTTAAAATAAATCGTACTTGAGGTTGATTTGATAACAGTAAGATTATCAATTTTAGTCAAGGCTAGTCTGTTACGGTAAAGGCCACGATCGTCCCGGTTGTTAAAGTTTTCATTTGGAACGACTAAATTACGGTAGTAGGAAATCAACTATGACAAACAATCTGACTAATGGGAAGGATTGTCTTTAATGTTCTAGAAGTGAACTGGGGATCTTCTACCCAAGCGCATGCGTATCAAGACGCTTTAAAGACGTGCCAGAAGCTGACGAATGTTGATGAACACGTGAAGAATTTCAGGTAGGTAGACATGACACATTCTTAGGACGGTTTCCTTTTGACACAAACGTCAGTCGTTCAGTTTAATTGCATTATGTTTATTATTGAAATATCATTTTTATTAACATTGTTCTCGTCAGTTACAGCACTTATCAAACTGAATAGTGAATTATGAAAGAATTAAAGAACCTTCAATTGTTATAAGGACTTCTATTACTTGTTATGGTTTCACGTTATGATATTTGCCATGGCAGCCTCGAATATCCATTAAAAATACTATGACACTTAAAACATATTATTTGTAAACCAATTTGCATACATTGTCACAATGGGAAAAACAATACATTTTTAATGTGAGCGAGGGTCTATTTAGCTTACGAATCGTTATTATTTGATATTGTAGGCCACAGATTCTGGTGCTAACAGGCAATCCGTGGAATCGCCCCAATCTGTTGGATTTCGCCTCCTCTATAACAAAACGTCAGAGTTTACTGGTATGCGGACATGTGCTTAAGGTAAGACACGTGGGAAGAACATTTGCCTTAATATTTCATATCTGAAACCACAGTAATAAAATAAGAACAATTTGTTTCATTTTTAAAGTTTTACCAAATACAAGTTTGTCAACATCTCTATAGACCATGTATACTATTTTTTGGACAATGTTATACACGGCGCAGAACACTGATGCTTGGTAACAGCATTCCATGTTATGGCACATAAGCATTTTTCAAAATCGATTTCGTTAATACATCGGTTGGCTGTTTATGTTAAAGGGTGAACTGTCTGAACATTTAAGGCATCTGCGATCAATGGCAACTTACAGCTGGTTTAAATCGAAGAAGGTGAAATCGTTCTACTGTGGTGTGGCATCTAAAGACCTCCGCCAGGGGGCCCAAGTTCTTCTACAGGTACATTATTAAGCTACATTATTAAGCTACATATTTTGCCCCAATAGGGCATTGGATGTAACGATGCTAGATAAATTTCAATAAATTGTTATTGAGATCATTTTTTACCCGTTATTATATGTAAAGGCGATTTCTTTTAAATATACAAACTATAAACACCACCTGACCAAAGTCTTCAAGGGTAACATAGTCTCTGCTAAAAACTGATTGAGCAAAATCTGTTGGGGAGTTTGCTTGTACAGCAAATATTTCAAACGGCATATAGCCCGCGTGGCTCAGGGGTAGCGAGTGCGCTTCCTAAACTTAACATGCTTCGATTTACCGTTCACGGGTCCGCCTTTCGACCATCGGGTATATACGAGCGAGTCACATGTTGTGGTTTTAACGAGGTTTCCGCCCGGTTTTCCGCCGTAATAAGGTTGTATACAGTGTGAAGTGGACAATCCGTCATCTCTTGAGTACGACGTTAAACACCAATCAAACAAACAAACATACGGCATATAGGTATCAACATTTTTCGCTGTAATTTAAGAGTTGCAAAAAATCAAAATTTAAGCACATAATTTTTCATAAATTTCATCTTCATTCTATGACTTTAGGATGGTGGTTGTGGAGGCAGGCTTCCTCTGGACTAGCTATCAGAGTTATGGAGCAACATGTTCCGGTTGTTCAGTCATATTGTACTGAAGTATGGATAATTACTTCATGTGTGCCTTTTATCTTGTCACTGAAGTCGATATATGCAAATACGTATCTTAAATAGACTATAAAGTATATAGGGTGGCGCTGTCTTTGAGAAAGATACCTGATGTATATGGCATAAAACTCCAATCAACGGACAGACCTATCAAGTTACCAAGTTTTAACACATATGTGATTTATAAACAATAAATGTTTCATTCGAGCAGTAGTAAGGAGTTGATACAAATTGAAGTGGCTTAAACTAATAGATTGTAACCATTTTTCAGATTACCGGTTTGGGCAAACTACGCCCCAATACATTGTTACTGGGCTACAAATCTGATTGGCAGATAGACGATAAAGAGGAAGTTAATCAGTATTTCAACATAATTCAGTAAGTTCAGCCATGGTATAATCTACTCATAAAGGAAAGGCAACTGTTTTTACGGTCTGTTGTGTTACAGGACTCCATATTCCTTATTAGAAATGAAAAAAAAAGTTTTAATAATTGTGTATTTGAATGGTAAGTCGTTTCGAAACATCATTGCAGGAATAATGATTTCTGAGATTATATTAAAAAAAATTTGCCTTATTTTGGTTTATATAAATCTGCTTTCGTCCTATGTTAACGTTTGTTGTAGCATGAGTTATAACCTGGTATGGCTCTAAGATGACAAAGGTTATCTGTTGGACAATAATAAGTGGCTGTGAAATATCTTAATGGATGTATATATTGTTTTCATATGTATAAGACATGTATGGCCGCTTCCAGCGATGCCTCTGATCCTCATTGCGTCGGTGTCTGTGACATATGTAACTGGATCGATGTATTATATCAATAATAAATTACCTTCTATGACTCTATGTATTCTTTTAACATTGAATTGGGACCCCCAAATTTCCATGATGTCGAAAAAATATATAGTGTTTTAGTTAGCGACAACTCTTAACCCCTTTTTTCATGGCGTTTACAGCGACGCCTTTGACCTTCATTATGGTGTTGGCGTTTTACGGGTACCTGAGGGCTTTGATATCCAGAAGGTCACTGACGAGGTCCTGGTAGCTGATGACAGTGTTGGGGACGAGACCTATCAGAGTTCCGATGACGGTAAGATTCAGAACAATTACCTCATGGGGAGGTTTAAGCTCCAGTCGGTTCTCGCTAGATAGAGTATAAGACGCTAACACCAGATTAGATCGCTAATGGTGGATTAAAGTTAGGCTTTTAACATGTCGTGACACTAATAACGGATTAAATTAAATAGGGCTTCAATTTAATTTTAGACATACGAACTAGTATTCTAGTCGGATTAAATTGTTTTGCCATAATCGGTATCTTAGATTTTCAGACAATTGCAGTTTTATAACTGGCGAAACTAGTTGACCCATATCATGTTTGATATATTTCAGCTACCGTTAATTTATAACGCATCAAATTGATAATACAGAATTATGATCACTTAACATTTTGTTCAACCTGTTTCAAAAGAACATCTGCTCTGCAAAATACTGCCAACTTTTATGCAGTATATATACCGCAGTTAATTGCTGTTTTAAAAAAAGAAATCAATACCAAGTAAGAAAATATTCCCATTTTACCGAAGTTAAATTCGTAAAAATATGCTTTTGATTAAAGATATATTGTTGAATCTGCACTGAGTAGTAAATATATATTGCAGAATATAAATGAAAAAAAATTATGTCAAACTTCATGACGCCACGCTCGTTTTCCATTGGCTTGTATCTGGAAACCTGTCAAGGCAGTGACACTCGCTTGTGTATGTTACAGTATACACAATGATATACTTTCTGGAATAAACCAAATATCTGTATACGATTATTCCTATTGTAGAAGATGAACTGGACACTCCCTCAAATGAAGGATCGACCAATGTAGAAATCAACCCGAAGCCCAGTAAAACGGGGACCGTCAGTGTCGTAGGGGTTGACAATCCCATATATTCCGAGGATACACGTATAAACATAACACCACAAGACATTCCTTTAGCTAAGACTGAAGATGACCAGTGCAGTGATTGTTTACCGAAAAATCCTGAGGTACAAGAGGCGAAGTCTGTAGATGTTATTGGGGACGAACTAAACATGAAACCCTCATGTATGCAGGAGAGCCGATTCCGAATAAAACAAACAGGAACCATTGACGTGTGGTGGCTCTTTGACGATGGAGGTAAGAATAAATAATCCAACCACATTGATTGATTGATTGAAGTTTATTTCTTTGAGCTATTGCTCATCAGAATTCAAACACACATGATTATGACAGAGCAGTACAATTAATACAGAGTATTCCAGACATTTTCATGCGGAGAGTAAACACGTTAACAGTGGGCTATATTTGTGAGTGAAAATATAACGCATAGTTAGGGTATTACAGCCAATTCCGTGTGGAGAGTAAACCCCGTTAACTTTAAACTATATTTATGAATGAATATCTAATGTATAGTTGCCATAAAGCTTACCTAAAAAGTATACACCATCAGAGTATTCAAGTCATTTTAACACGGAGGGTAAACCCCGTAAACAGTATAGTATATTTGCGGATAAGTATATATAATGTATAGTTGCCACAAAGCTTACACACAAAAGAATACTCCATCAGAGGATTACTGACATTTTCATGCTGAGAGTAAATCCCGTTAACATAAGCCTACAACTATTTAGTTTATAAAGAACTTAACTGGGAATATGATGTCCACAATTCAATTTTGTGTAGAATATAGATTGATAATATGTCAATAAGCAATCACAATGTACATTCGATAATTCATATTGACGTTCAGGTATATGAGTGAGTCACACGATGTGGCTCCGACAAACGCAGAGGTAGTTTCCCACCGTATTAAAGCAAAGAACAATGCGAAGTGGACAATCCTCCGTTCTATAAGCGTAATATCATTGAGTACTGCGTTAAACCCCATCAAAAAGACAAACAATCACATTAAGTAAGGAAGATTAATTCTTTATAAGTATATATTTGAGTTGTTGTATTGTAGGATTGACCTTGTTGATTCCATACATTCTGTCTACACGAGCCAGTTGGAAGAACTGTAAATTACGTGTGTTCTGTGCTGGGACGAAGCAAGGCAATTTTAACGAGGACCAAAGACGGTAAGAAATCCAGAGTTTCGAAATGATTTTTTTGATATATTTTTATCAATGACCATTCTACATGAGTTAATTGAAACAGAGTAAATATACAATTTGTCTTATTTATTTGAAACAGAATCGCAACGTTGTTACACAAGTTCAGGATAGATTACTCCCAGTTGACGGTCATCTCGGATTTGAGCAGCAAACCCAAATCAGAAAGGTACTTCTTGATATAGTATTTTTTATGGACACATTAATCAAAATATTCAACAATGAAATATTAAAAAAAAAAATAAAAATAAAAAAATAAAAAATGTATTTGTTTGTTTTGTTTGATTGGTGTTTAACGTTGTACTCAAGGGTATTTCACTTATATGACGACGGACACAAATACAGAACATCAC